>VWPU01009690.1:0-217129 GCA_013398955.1 Callaeas wilsoni | reverse complement strand
AAGAACCCAAACCCCTACAGTGGGCAGCAATAAGATCTCGCCCAAAAATCTTCTCTTCCCTAGGATGTATAAACCCTGCCTCCCAGCCTTTTCTTGTACTCATGCTAACTGCTTTATCTGGCTTAGCATATTAAATTCAGTTTTCAATCTATTTAGCTGTATCCACTTCGTTCATGAATGGTTGGAGCCACCAGTACACTGTAAATGGAGGACTGCCCTCAGAAGATGATAAACCAGCAGCTGGAGATGGCCCTAAGCCAAACAGGGCCTTGCCTTTGGGTCACAACTCCGACTCTCACCTCACAGGGTGAGCTGAGCAGGGTAGTGATGACAATGTGTTCCTTGACAGTCTCAGTCAAGGGGTTAACCAGGTCAAGGACTTCTCAGAGACTTCTGGAAAAAGCAAGAGACAGACAGCTGGAAACATTTCTAAAGCATAGATTCATGACCCAGGAGACAAAGATGGGAAAGGTAGTGGTATACCTACAACACTAGCTTAGGAAGGAACTGAAGGAACCTGTGGACCAGTGGGATAATAGACAACAGGTCCAGGAAATTTGTCTTGTCTAGTCAGCTCAGAATCATCTGTATTACTTGCTCCTATCCCATTGCCCTTCTCACAGATGTTAGGGTAGCTAAAGTCTCCTATGCTACAAAGCATATGGTTTTGCACAGCTTCCTTCAGATGTCTGAAGTGGTTTTTCTCTTACTGATTTGGTGTCCTGTAGCAGACACACATTAAAACGTCTCTCACAGTGATTTATCCTCTAATTTTCCTGATAAGTACTCAATGGACCCACTACCCATTCTCAGCATTAACCCTCTCCCTGTGCTAGGTTCCTCCTTCCTCTTCACCTTTTCTGCCTGTCCCCACTAGAAAGCTCCCTTCCATTCATCACCACACTCTAGCCATGTGAGTTACCTTTACCACATTTCTTTATTCTGAGGAAAATTGTAGACGTGCACAGGTATGCACAGGTTTCTTATCTCTCTTGTCTCTCAGTTCATATACATCTGCATATGTGCACTTGAGGTAGCTCCTCTTCATTGAAAAAATTAATCTCTGCCTGTGTGTAATGTGCCTTTAAGTCACTCTCAGAGCTCTGCAGTGTCTTACCATGAGAAAGGTAACCCAAGAGTATTGCTGGTGTCCATGCAGGTGATCATAAAAGGGCTAACCCTACGAGTGTTTGCTGGTCATCAACATTTTCTCCACACCATCTCAGATGTAAGCCTCACAGGACCAAAACCCTCCCAAGACAAAAATGTGATCCCCACATCTCACAGTTGTAGTGTCTCTTGTACTACTTCAACTCAGTGCTGTTGATGCTTCCATTTCTCATTATTCTTTAACCATTAGTCCGTGTCAAACCAATATGAAGTCCTTCTCATTGGTTTAGCAGGCATGAAGTCCTCCAAGTATACAGTCGTGTACTTGTTTGTTCACTTTTGAATTGTCAGCAACAAATAATAATAAACTGTAGAAAGTGCATTCTGTCTTACTAAGTAAAACTGAAGTATCAGACTAGGAAGTATCTTCTTTGCATCTTGAATATAACTTTATTTAGGGAACATTAGGTGAAGTGTGATGCCATATGTGAATGAATACTTCTGAGTAATACTAAAATAATTTGATGCCTCTTGTTATGCTTGAATTAGTGTACTGTATTTCTAATCAATTTTTTTCTAGGATTTAACCTTGGGATAGATTTTTGGTTCTCCTGTTATCTGTCTCTCCCTCAGGCTGTATATGTGTGCCTGTGTTTTGTGGATTTTTTTCTGCTGTCTGGATGTTGAGACAGCAGAGTGGTGCAGATATCTTTAACACTGAGGCTTTAGCAAAAGACATTGCTTTGGATTTTCTTAAGAAAATAATAATAATAGTACTTTCTTATGAAGTCCCTGCTAGAGTTTAAGCATAGCAACTTAAATCCTGCTAGAGTTTAAGTCTAGCAACCCTGACAACAGGGTTCATTATTTCATGGTTAAACACTTAAATTTATATGAATTGCACAAAATTCTTGATTGATATCTTTTGGTGTTGTACATCACGGACAATGTAGATTCATGATCTCATTAAAAAAAGGCAGCTTAACAATAATTTGATGTACAAGCTTTGAGGAAGAAATGTACAAGAATTTCCTTTTGTGGATTGCCATCAAGTAGAAATGATAGAAAAGAAAAATACATCCTTATCTTATTAGATAAATATGACAACATAATGGTTGCAGCTAAAGGATGCACAAATAGAAACTTTGCTGGAAGGATTAGGGAAGCAATTATGTTCGTACTGAATTTATGATAGGAAATTCAGCTAGAACTCTGGAGAGAGCTGTAGTCTTGGAGAAAGAGATGTTGAGAGATTAATTTAAAAGATGCAAGAAAACTGTTTAGTAACAGACAGATTAAAAAAAATGTAACTATTAGCTTTGAGGGATTCTATAGAAGTGTTGGGTTTAGTGGAAATTTAAAAGTTGCTAGTGTACAAGTATATAGAATGAGTCTTCCACAGAGAATGTATAAGCTGGAAATTGTGATGGTTTCTTATTGTCAATGGTTTAAGAATAGCATTATCTAGAAATAATAATCTAATGGATTGAAAAACAGTGTGATTTTTTTATGAGAGGTTTTATATAACTCAGCTGACTAATAACAGGACCCTGTTATTCAGTGACCTGAGATGTTCCTTTCAATGATGTACAGTACATGTATGGAATAGGAAAATAGGTGCTTTGTACAAGTAGAAAACAAGAAGAGAATAACAGCCTGGGTAAGAGTGAAAGTGGTATTATGAAAAAAAGCTGAAAACTGAGAATATATCTGTTTTCTCTTTAGAAATACAGGGGATAGGAGTACAAGAAGTAGATAAAAGCAAGAGAAGCCAAAAAAAGAGATGCCTGGTCAAATTGTAAATCTAAGAATATTCTGAATGATAAATTTATATTTTCAGTTTTCAGTTATTGTCTCACTGTAATTAAATTCCTTTATTTATGTGCATTATAATGTTTTCTGATCAATAGTCTTCCTTCTTTCCTTTGTCACTTCCTTCCTGACTCCCTAAGCCTCCCTTAATTTCTTCTTCCTCTTCTTCTCTTTCTCTTCTTGCCAGAATGTGATCGAATAGGTCCTGCACTTCTGCAACATCAAATAGCACAGGGCTGAGATGCTTTATTTGTGAAAATTTCTACCATTTCTGTAACAAGTAAATTAGTTCACATGAGTTGGTCAGCCATGGCCACTCTGTTTTTCCTAGTGCTTTAGTTTTCTTTCAAAGGGAAATATATTTTTAATCAGTAATCTCCAAAACCAAGGTACAATATTGTCCAAAATAATACAGCATCGTGATTAGATACATTTGTAAATCTGCTACATGGAGACACTGATGTCCAATATGTACAAAAAATTTCCTTATTTTTTTGCTGATAAGAGATATTTCTATGATGAGGAGGTGCCAGAGAGAAGTTCTCTATTTTCCCAAAGGCATACTTCAGAGAGCCTAGCAGTCTTTTCCCATGATAAGTCGTAAATGTAGCATTTGCTATTCATCAATGTAGCATTTGCTGCTCAGCAAAGAATTGTTTGGCATTATCAGATTTCTGGTATTCCCTGACCTACTGCTTTTTGGTGTTCAAAACAACCTCCATATCTGTAAAAAGAAGTAGTGATAGTTGCAGTACTAAAGTAGCAGTTTAATACTTGTATGAAAATTTCTACAGGCACTTTCTAATTATTTTACATGTTTTTTATTATTTTTCAAACTACATCAAAGTCCTAGTCTTTAATTCTTTACAAGACTAATCCATTAATGGTTAAATTACAGAAGGACTCACAAATCATTTAGTTGACTGAGAATTCCCATTTTCAGTGCAACAGAAACAAGCACTCTTCTTTCTATAAGGCTTTCATGAATCTAGACCTGAATAAAGACTAGATTATAATATTAGCAATTGCCTTTGAACAGTAATCTTAGCTCATCCTTAGCCTCTTGGCTCTTCAACAAGAAAAAATTCCCGGGTTTTAACTTGTAAATTTGTGAAAACTTACCGGTTGTGAGTCACAACTATCTGCATAGTTATCATAGTTATTTAATTCTAAAAAGAAAAACCTAAGAGTGATCATTTGGCAAATATATATGAATTTCCTATCTGAAATACTACTCTTCCGGCTTAGCAGAGATGATTGAAATAATTTTTTTGTTTTTGTGTATTTTTGTTGTTTGATTTTTTTTTATTTGTGTTTTTGGTTTTTTGTGGTTTTTTTGTTGTTTTTGTTTGGTTGGTTTTGTTTTTTTTTGTTTTGTTTGGGGGTTTTTTATTTGGTTGTTTTTTTGCTTTGGTTTGGTTTTTGTGTTTTTTTTTTTTTTGTTAACGTAGTGAGGACTCTAGATTTGCAGAATGAAGCATTGGATTCACAGCAAAAATTATAACAATTTCAGAATTTAAGGGAAATTTTTTAAAATAGCTGTTAAAATTGGCTCAATGACATTATCCAAAGTAATAACTTGACATTCAAATTTTTGAGGCCCATTGATGTTAACAGCTAAAAGTAAACCCTTTTGCTTTTTTGCTTTAGAGTACTATTTTAAAAAATATTTTGAAGAATGCTTTATTCTTCTCAGAAGTATGTCTTTTGTACTCTCAAAAATTAAATATTGCCTCAGATCTCATCAGTCTTAGTGTAGAAACTAATTAATTCTTATTCTATTTACCTGTTAGTTTGATTCCAATTATTTGGGGTTTTAAAAAGTTTTTTTATTTTATATGGATAAAAAAAAGATATTCAAAATTGTTCCATTTTCCAGAACTGGCTGTCTGCATGATGTTCCTTCAAAGCACTACTAAGATAACAAGCCTGAAGATTGTGTTAGTAAAAGGATACTAAGCAGTTTGAGAAAGTACGGTACTTGCTGTCATAGCTCCTCCCTTTGCAGTCAATGAGTGAATTGTGATAAATCATGTAAACAATTCTACTCTATGGAAAACTTTCTTTAAATGATAATTTGCTCATTATTTCATCTTTATTTTTATACGTGTTTCCTATATTTAATATACAGGAAGGTACTGTCAAAGGAATAGCAGCCGCTTTACTGATGTGTAAATAATTGGGAACAGTCTGCTCTGATTGATAACAATAAATCTTTAACCAAGCTTTCACACATTTGTTTCCTGTTAGGCTACTGCATTAACCTTAGTTTTCAGCTGGTATTTGTTTATCTGCTTGATGCAGCACTTTGCCTGCATTTGTTGCTTTGGTGTTTACTCAGAGTCTTCAGAGGGTGAGAAGGGATTTTGCATTTCAGAGAAGCTTAACCTTGATATATTTACACCATTATTAAAGCCAGGTGGCCTACACAGAGGTCAACAACTTCTCAAAGGGAACATGATACCTAGTATTTTGCTTTGCCAGATCAGAGTTAAGAACTGCTTTCTCAGAAGGGGCTCAGGAGAAGCCAGGAAAGGATTTTGATTCTTTGCAAAATGGCAGTGTTTTGCTTCATTGAATCAGTTTGTTTAGCCGTGTCTTTCCTCTGTGTAAGATTCAATCCCTCTGACTCCAATCTTTAATTTAAACAGTGGTACTTTGCTATAGCTGAGATATATTTTTTAAAGTTTATTTCTCATAGAATAAAAGTTTAAATATTATAAAGGCAAATGTTTCTAATAATGCAGTTTGTGATCAGGCTTTCCCACTGAATTTGAAAAAAGTATTCACAGGAAATGTCATGCATATAAATGTGTTATTTCTTGTAGTATGTTTATTGTACACACAGCACAAAATTTTACTTCATTGATATGCTAGGGAGACATTCAGTGAAAACACAGCTCTTATCTTCAAGTTCCATAGGAAGGGCTGGTTACATTGCATTTTCTGACCAGCTGTACTGAAGAGTAATATCTTCATTTGGGGGTGGATGAAGTAATTAAGTAATCAGTTCAAAAGTGCTGTTTTCTAGATTTGAAAAAGAAGATATTTTCCCTGAATGTTAATGTGATTTACAGGCTCTGGGCTAGACTATAAACTCTGTTTTTCAGTTGCAAATCTCAACAAAAAAACCCCGAAATGCAGAATCTGCAAATGCAATAGAATATTTTCAAGATAGTGTCTTCACATTTTATCTCAGTTGCCGCAACCATTTCTCAATAGGGAGGCCTTAACAGAGGTTTTAAAGCTGAGATCAGAAAAAACAAGTCCCAGATATCCTAAGTAATAAACACGTCAATAAAGCTTTAGTGAAAATAAGTATAAGCATTCAGTATCACACAGAACTCAGTAAATGCTGGCTTAAAAGACTGTTATTTGTCAGTAATAATACAATTCTAGTAGCAGTCTTTCTAAAAACTTTCAGTTTGCTCCTACTTAACATGGAGCAAACCTAATGTGAATTAAGGTAAACAATACATAACAAAACCTTCAGAATGGCTATATTTTGGTAATACTTTAGGATTTCAACAAAATTCAGTATATTGGTATCAGATGTATTCTATTTCGCCTTTACATATTTCTTTAACAGAAGACTTAAGGCTTTATAGGCTGCAGGATTAATATCTTTAAACTGGCAATATCACAGTGCTCAAAACATAGAAGTTACATAGCCATGACTGAAGTTTCGAAACAATTGGAAGGCTGACTAATTTCCAAATTAAGACTAGGTTATCAAGGGTTATCTTGTGTCACATAAATATATGCGTGGGATTATTAATGTCAGACTCTCTTACCTCATCTCAACGCTTAGGTTTAAATAGCTCCAGATGAACTTTGGGCAAAACAGATGAATGCTTGAATCTGATAAATAACTCATCTATACTCATGATTTAGGATACTAAATCTGAGAGCTCAGAAATTAAAAGCCAGTTACATCATCTGTTCTTCTAACACAATCTGGTCACATTTTTGATTTACAGCTAATTGTTCTGCACAGTTGTGGGGCTTTTTTTCACAGCACTTTTCATAAAAAAAAAAACCTGGAAGAACTATCTTCTTTACCCTTCAGTAATACTCCATTCTATGTAGAATGCAAGTTTTATTCTGTCTTTTAAAATGGAAATGAAAATCAGAAAAGGAAGAGTCAAATTGCTTCTGATAAGCATGGCTCTGCATCTGAAAGCTTCTAGGTTTCTGAGTTTCAAATATAGAAAAAAATATGCACTATATTCCAAAGATATATCAGCATAAAGTAAGGCTGCTATAGGCAGATCTAATATGTATTCTTATTATTTGCATGTTGAGTCATTTGCATCAATGTTTCTTCACTGCGTTTCCTAAAGCCTGAGTAATATCCCAAATATTCACCAAACTATGTTTCATCTTCTGAAGCTGTATAGGCAAAATGTTGCCAGCCAAATTGTGAAAATTTCTTGACTTACTCTGGATTCATGTAAATTTTCTTTATTTTTTTTAAGTCTGTGACTGAATTTCTTCGACATGATGATAATAGATTTTTATAGAAAAACAGGATTTGCAAACAACAGCAAGGACGTGTTGATGACAGCTGGCTACTACAAGGCATAGGGGATCACAGAGCAACTGTTGATGAATGTCCATGACAGTATATACATAACTGTCCGAAAACCTGTTTTTCTTAAAAATACATTTATATTAATTCATAAGGAATATTTCAACTTCTTTCTTCAAAAGTAATTTACAATTTGAATGTTTTCCCCTTTACAGTTATATAGCTTTTTCAGCATTTAATTCAACTCCTAGTTTTGTACAGTTACCTTCTGAAAATCTTACGGATCCATTGATTGCCTAAAATTTCATTACAGAGACAGGTCCCTGTGAGAAGGAACTGACTGTATTCATTGTAAGATTTTTGTTGTCCTGACTGCATGAATCATTGCAGTGACTAGGAGTTCATTTCTGTCTTCTGACTTTCCTCAAACCACATTTTCTAGGCAGTCTTTTTTTCTGTCTTCTTCTATCACACATCTGAAGATTCAAAGACACTGTTTATTAACACCTTTGATGCCTATGTTGTTCTGGAATTGAAATTTATTCAGTTACATTAATTTATCAATAATTTAGTTTTCTCTCTTCTACTTCTATATATTTTCAAGTGCATTTTCTAACATAGCACTGGAATGCAGAGATTAATATCTCTGCATAGTGTGTAATATTCCATTACACACTATGTAAGAGTGTCCATCCATGAATCAAGGAAAAATTAAATACATGTGATTTCTAGCACTGACGATTTGTCCCTGAAACCAAGTATCTTTCTAATCACATCAGAATTTTGCAAAATTCAGTTTTGAAAGCTTTGAAAAGTCAGCATCATGTAGCTTCATAACAGTGAATTTTACTGTAACTGACGCTGTTTAATGCTTCAGCTAACTGCCCTCAAAGGCAGCATTTTGTGCAGAAGTGGAGGCAGGCAGTCTGCTGAGGACAGGGTTTGTTTCACTAGTGGTGGGCACACTGTGGGGTCCCCAGAAGTGTTCACAGGCAGTTGAGAGGCCTGTAACCAGCATGAGCTCGCACGGGAGGATGCAGTTCTGCAGGTCAGCGGCTGCAGTGGCCTCCGGGGCCTCTCTCTGGGGCCACAAGCAACAGGAAGATTGCACTGGTAGGGGGTTTGTGACAGGAGTAATGAAGATGTGGGAGGAGGTCAGCAGACTACACGTCTTTCAAGGCACTGCACTACAAGAGCTGAAACTGCTCTTCCAAGTTGCACTGAGGAAGCAGAGACAGCACCTGTGCTTGTTAGACTGGGAAATGGAGGCGAACAGGCTAGTAAAGACGTATCTCGTGAGCTCTGGCACCAGGATGATTTTTCCTTCTCCACATGCATCTATGAACCTGCAGAGCAGTTTTGGAGATCCAAAACAACCAAGGGCAGGGACTTCTTCCCAATAAAGACCTTGATCTTCCTGTGCCTGAGCTGTGGCAGCACTGGCAAGATAAGGCAAAGAATGGTGTTGGAAGACTCCCTGCTGCAGGGATGTACGCCGCTAGGCTGACTCAGCCTGTTAGAAGGGGACATTTGCTGCGTGCTGAGGGGTTTGGTCCAGAACATCATGGACACACTGACAAAGTTTGTTCAGCTTGACAGCTGGTCAGACTATTATTCCACATTTCTTCTCCATAAGGGCACCAGCAATATGTATGGGAGATTAGGACTTCATAAGTAGTGACCACACATCTTGAGGGAATGACGAGGAGGGCTTGGTGCATGGTGACTTCTGCCTGATCTTGCTGGCAAATGGGAAGGGCTTGCAGAAAAATGAATTAATTTTGGAAGTCAAAAGCTGGTTGCACAGTTGGTGTTGGTAATAGAGTTTTAATTATTATGACCATGTGACCTTTGTGGGGATTGCTTAGAAGAGAAGGGATCCATCTGACCAAATAGGGAAAAGTGTGTATTTTACTAAGCTGGGCAACCTAAACAGTATTAATCTGTTAACAAGAAGGAAGAGAAAGACTAGTCAACAATCAAATGAAGAAGCAATGCACCAAGTTGGCAAACAAAATAATAGGGATGATGTAAACACTAAAGACTTCAACAGCTGGACTATTGCCATGGACAGAGGCAGATTCTTTGTGAAGGACAGACTGGGAAAGTAAAAAGAGAGGGAGAGCATGTAGGAGAGCAGGATTTATGCTTCCTATTTTGGGTCATGGGCCAAGAAAATTAGTGTGCAGACCAAAAGTGGGAAATTTTGTGATAGGTGCCTGCTACATAGTATATTAATGAAGAACAGGCAAATTACACCTTCTTCTGACAGCTTCACATTCATGGGCCCTTGTCTTCCTGGGAGAATTGATTCAGCCCTATGTATGAGGGTAGAACAACACAACAGGGCACAAGTAATTCATGAGCTCTCTGAAGTGCACTGCCAACAGCTTCTTGACACACGCAGTTAAGGAACCAGGAACAGGAGATGAACTACTGGACCTAGAACAGAACTGGAAGAAAGCAAATTCTTCTTGTCTCCAAGACAGCAATCAGAAGTATTTGGGAAACTACAGGCCAGTCAGCCTCACCTTGGTCCATGAGAGTTCATCTTGTTCATACAGATAGTTTCTTACTTCTCCTCAGTTTAGTTTGGTTTTGGTTTTGTTTTGTAAAAAGACAAAGTTCCTATTTAATCTCCATGGTTTAACCTATAACATCTTTAAGTCATATTCAGTGGTTTGAATAGCAGTGAAAAATGAAAAAAATAAAAAAGGAAAATGCTCTTGAATGAGTTTAACATCTTGCCAAAAACTGAAAAAAACTTCATCTTGATAGCACTCAAGAAATGGTGGAATGATGTTAAGCTGTTAGTTGTTCTTTGGGTTTTTTCTTTAATGTTATCCCTAGTATTTCAAGTTTAAGTTTTCTTAACTAGTAATTTTACTAAATATCAAACAACAGAAGATTTTAACAACTCTCTCAGGAAATCAGGAAAAAACAGAGCTCTTTTATTAGTCCACTGTGTTCACATAATTGGATCACTTGCCCTCTGCCACCACTGAGTGAAACATTTGTATTGACTCACAGGTCAAGTATCTATTAAAATGGTGATAAATCAATCACCATCCTCGCCCTCATGCACAGAAGTACAGGAGCTCTGAAGTAATGACTGCTGTTCAGTGACAGCTTAGTGGGCTTTTCTGTCTCACATAATGAGACAGAAATCTTGGGTAGTTAATTAAGGCACTGTATATTTGAACACCTTCATAAAAAGTCAGTGAATCAGTTGACACAAATCAAGACATGAATCCAAGAAACTGCAGGTGGGATGAAGTGCACAGAGCCTATCAAAGCTCATCACATTTGAAAGTCAAAGACATGAGTTCCTCAGTTGGAAAATTCAAAATTATGTGTGCTTCTCCTTTCCTTGATCTTTATTGCTCTCTTCTGTACAGCATATAAGAGCTATGTGTACTGACTGTAATTTATACACTGAAGTGCAACCATGTTTTTATGTTTAGTTTACATAAACAGTTATTAACAGTATCCCACAACCTTTCTATTGGAACAATTCTCTGTAATTATTTTCTTTACATTTTCTTTGAGAGATAGTGTTTGCCTGAATTTGCAGGTTTTGCCAGCCTGTTTGCATTTCTTTAATAAACACAAAATGAAAATAATCTTGCAAGGTGGCAGGGTGTTTATTGTCAGTGTAATTATTGCAAAGGAGAGGAAGCACCCTCATAAGATGATCAGTCTATTTAGCGAAGAAGAAGTCCATGATCAGTTTTCTTCCTTTATGTTTTCAGAGTGTAGCTTTTACTTATCTATATTGTGGTCATTTCTTATAGAAAATTCAGTGGGAATAAATATTTTGAGCTCTGGTGTGTCTCATTCTCACTTCCCAAAAGTTACCCTAGCCATCTGAGACTACCCCTCAAGGAAAGTCTTTTCATGTCTCAGGATAATAACAGACTTCTCTAGAAGCAATATTAGGATTTGGGAGTGTATTAAATCATACAGAGTTCTCACTCACTGAATCTGGTGTTAGACTTTGCTGTAAAAATACATGAAGCACTGAAGAAAGCAGAGGCAGTTTCTCTTTTGAAAATAACCCCTGAAATGTACAGCAATCTCTTTTCTGTCTCTTACAGCATGAAAGTGAACTCCATCATCTGCTCATGATGGACGGTTACAGGGGCAGTCCAGAACAAACACTGTCACAATAGTGCTGTCAAATGAATATTCACTAGAGGAAATGAACTTCCCCTTGGCATAAAGAAATTCAGTCCTCTGACTCTTTTTATACCATATAACCTAGTTGTTCTATAATGAACCTAAAGATTAGGAAAGTGCAGACAAACTATAGTATAACTTTATTTCCTTTGGATCAGACGTTTCTCCCGAAACAGGAGAGCATTTTCTGAGTAGGAATTAAATATTAAGATGTTTTGAGTTTTCGTTGTATTAATTTAGTGATAAAAAAATACAATCCATTCATCTATAGCATTCATTAGACATTAAAATATTCAGTACCTCTGTTCTTCTGTCACTGTTCTGACCACTGCAGTCCTGGGCTACTGCGGTGGGCCAGCCTTCTTAACCTCTAAGAGAACATTCAGTAGTATTCAGAATTATCTTTATCTCATTCCCAGGTAGATTATGAGAGTTTTCATGTCCTCAGTTAGCCTTTTTTCTTTTCCTGTTTGTTAAATGGAAGCTTGATACCCGATTTTTCTTTCCCCTTTTAAAACACAGAGTAACTGCTTTTTGTATCCAATTGATTTCTTCATTTTTTTGCTGTTGAGATTCCAATGCATTATTTTGTCTAATTGTGACACTTACATGCTTTGGCAACTGGATTTTTTTGGAAAAACATAATTGCAAACATAACCATATTTTTTATCTGACAGTAATTAGCATAGAATAAAGAAAATCCATCTATCTGATGCCCAAGTGAGGGGAAAAAACTAAAACCAAACCATAGTGGCTCTCCCTACTGCTCTCCTACACATGCATCTTGAGTGTATTAGTTGAGAAGTTGGAAAATTCATTATGTGTACGTATCATGGAGACAATCATCATTTCACACTTTTTATAGGACAATGCCTTTTCTTCACGTTGGCATGAGATCATTGCAAGATGGCTAAAATTAAATTAAATTAAATTAAAACAGTCTTTCATTAGCTACAGATTCTCAGGTTGATTGTTTTTGCTACATTTCCTTTAGATTTACCTTTTGATCTGTTTTCCATCCTTATTTGTAGACAGGCAGAAACTGTGAAAAAAAGCCAAAAAAAAGGAAAAAAAGGGGTGATTATTCAACAATCCTACTGAAGATTCATCTGTGCCACAGGATTGTTCCTGCAGAAAAAATTTCAGATACACCAAAAAGATGAATAACAATGAGAGGACCCCAAATAAATGTCCTGTATGTTTTTTTAATAAGTGCTAAATTCTGACATTGTTTATTGCACCCACTTCTGCATTATTAATATGTGCCTAAGTATTGTAAATCCCATTTCCAAACAACAAAATCAGAGCATATAGAAATGGTAAGCATGCTTAAATGACACTTTCAAGTTTGGAAGATAGTCCTTCTCCATCTGAGCTATTTAAGTGAATCATTGTTCAGTTTAATAAATTTGTGTGTCACTGAAACCTCATGTAAAATTATAGTTCCCTTTTTAAATCAGGTCTTTAGGAACTGAATAGCAGTTTGAGAGTCAAAAAACCTCTCTTTCTATGTACTTTCCAAATATTTTGCAAAATGTAACATATACGTTTTATATTCTACTTTTCACATAAAGGGCCAGGAAAAAATTAGTCAGGATATAAATTCCTTTGTGCACAAAAATACATGTAGGCCTATGGTTTGATATGAAATTTTAGACACTTCATGATAAAGTGTATGTTCAAAATATGCATTGCTTAAAAAGAAGGGAAGCTATACGTAGAGATTTGACATATAATGCATATTATTTATCTACTAATTAAAACTGAGTAGTGTCTTTGCAATTGGATTCACATTTTATGCACATTGTTTATTATGTCTTTACTTAAATAATAGCATTACATTCACTTTACTTTTTAATCTATGGTCATATAATAAAGCAACTATAAAGTGTTCATAAAACCTGGTAGTGCATGAATTCTAACAGAAACTGTTTTTAAAAAGTATATTAATATATTAAATAGAGTGAAATTACTCTTTTGCTCCCTAGTTAACCCTCATTACTACACTCATAAACTACACAACTTTTGAGTCCAAGAAAATTAAATTGATAATGAATTCAATTGCTTTTACACCATATATTATATTTAAATTTAAATTGTTTCTACTTAGTAATAGATATAATTTTACTTCTTATTAAATCATTGTTTCCCTCACTTTCAGGTAAACAGAAGTTCATGCTACTCAGAATGTATTAGACTTAACATTTTTAAGGAAAGAGGCATAATAGCAATGACAGTGATATTTCTCTGTCTATGAACAAACTAAAGACTATCTTTTAAGTATCTTGCCTTAGAAAATTAATGCAATTGGGCTTCTGTTCTAAAGGACAATTGAGATGTCCCATGTCCATGTGTGGTCAACTATTTTACTTATTTTTAAAATTATTAATTTCTTAACTAATGTTTAAATTCAAAATTAATATTTCAGTGAGACGTCTAGGTATTCTTACCAAGCATCAAAGAGCCAGGTTTTGCTCTTGCAGGTAATGAAACTTGACTGGTCTAGAAGTCCTTTTCTTTCCAAAGAAAGAAGCTTTGTCTGCCATTCCTGTGGACAGACTAGAAATCCTGTTGTTCTTATGAGACTTGTGCAATAAGAAGTCATCAATTTCTGTCACATCCAGCAAAGAATGAAGCTCTGAGTTGTTATTCTGCTATACAGTCACTCATATATCTGAGTACCCTGTGCTTCTTAATTCTAAGGTAGCTCAAAGAACTTTCCATGTGAGTCTTTTGATATATCTTAAAGATAATATGTGCCAAATTATCCATTCACACACTGCCTTTAAGTCACTCATAGAAGATGGGGAGTAATAAAGATTTTTCAGCAAAATTTTCTGTCAGAATTTCAGCTGTGAGCGGCATCCATCCATATTTTCATCCAGAATTCATGCCTAACAAGCATTATATGCAAAAGTATATGTTGACAAGGATAGGTGAAAGAGAATATGCTGATTTTATTTTACCTATTTTAGTTTTATTATGACACATACATATTTCAAGCTGTCTTTAGAACTCACTCATTGAATTTTTTTTTTTTGCTTTCCTATGCAAGAGCCAATCCTACAGTCCATATAACTAAAAAATAAAATCTGATCTTTTGTTATTTTCTGATTAATATGTGTTAGTAACTGGGCAAGGTACAAATGGATGCTTGATACAGGTCTCAAAACTTACCAAAAATGTATAAGGGAGATGACAAATTTTTTTAGTTACTAGATTTCCATCTTTCTGTGGAATATGCTGACTTTTCCAAATTATATTTTCACCTTCTTTTAAGCAAGATCACTTGTTAATCAACACCTTTGTAGTAACCTTTTCTCTCCATCATGAACACAAACTAGGTGATAATTACTTTCACAAGCCACAGAAAATTTTTCTTAGTTACAGATTTATTAAATATACTGAGCCATATGACTCACATTAAGGGATACCAACAATACTCTTCTTCACTCTTTAAAAAGTGAAGAAAACTAAGATTAAACAGCTATATATTATTTTTTCAACGATACATATTTCAGGTGTCTTTTCAGATGTGCAAGCTTGTTTTCAATTTACTGTCACAATCTGAAAGCAAGGCCATTTTTCACTTTTTGATATTTTGCTTTCCCATTCTTTGAGATATCCCAGTGCATCAGCTGTTGTTTCAGCTGTGTCCAGTACCTGTCCATATGTGCACTACATACTTGTTTTGTGAGAAATAAACCATCACGGAAGGTAAGTTCAGCTTACTATTTCAAAGCCTTATGCAATCAGAGTCTGAAATTATAATAAAACATTGCATTGCAGTAACATAGGAAACGTGCAGAGGAAAATTTTAATAAGAGAGGCAACAAATTGTGGTAGCAACCAGTTCAGGCTAGCTTGAACATCAGCTATTATTTATTCAAATTCTAGGTAAATGTAAAATGAACATAAAATAGGAAGTCAGATCATTAGAATTCTAATTCCAGGGGATAAGCAGGAATATTTTTTTTTTTTTTTGAGAGTCTAGACAGTCTTAAATCATAGCATATATTATCAAACTCTATTTTTTTCCTTTTATGTCACTCATCTAATTTTTCCATTGCAAGCTTTTAAAAGGCTCTTCTTCACAAATCTGTGTTGGCCTGATTTTGGATCACTGATTATTATAAATGTAACTGACAACCTCATTTTTTCTTTATGGCAGTAGGTGAAACTCAATTATAATTCTATGCTATACATGTGTGTATATATATATAGAAATATATGTATATATCTGTGTGTGTATAAATATATGTTCTTGTGTCTATGTATATGTGTGTGTGTGTATATATACATATAAAGGGGTGTGTGTATGTGTATATGTATATGTGTACATGCATATATATATATATATATATATATAAAATTACAAATGCCTCTGGAGTGGTTTTAATTGAAACGAAAAAGATTTCTTACAATAAAAGGGTTTTTACCAGTTTTTGCAAAGATCTAATGCAAACACCTTCCAAGTGTTTGGAAAGATTTCTGTTTTCTAAAACGAACTTCATACATCATGTCTCTGTACTTTATGAGGGGTTCATTTGGTGCTGAAAACAGTGAGGAGTGTTCAGCAGTAAAAGTGTTCTAAAGCTTGTTTTAACTTAATCACTTAAATTATATGAACTTGCATTTAGATGCAGTGTATAGATAGCTATTTGCATATTTGCACAGGGAAACAAATGAGCAATTTAACTCTATGATTAAATGCAATTTTAAAATGGCCTATACTTATTGTTTTGTCCCACTTTAATACCAGGCACCTCTTCTGGCTGTTCTAGGTATTCCATTCTCAGCAGGTTGCAGTTGCCAGAAGACATTCATTACTGACTAGTTCATATCCATGCTTTCATATAAAGTCCATAACACTAAATGTTTCATCTGTCTCCCTGATGTTTATTCTCCTGAAGTATCTACTTGGAGCTGCAGTATTTTCCACAGCTATCCTTTGTAGAGAGGTAAAGATGTGAATTTTAAAACAATATGGTGAATGAATATTTATCATAACGTTTTTCCTTTTCTAATCGCTTCTACTTTACCAAAGCATGAACAAAGTAGAAGGTCTCAGAATTTTATAGCAGTGAATTTTGCTACAAACTCTAGGAACTAGTCTAAGGTCTACTTAGAACACTAGCTCTCTTCATGAGAAGACTGAGCAGGTTTCTGATTCCATATTCAACCTTGGCATTTCAGTTCCTGACAGTTTCTTGCTCTTTTTCAGTAACTGAACTTAATGAATTTTTATTCCCAAATATTTTCTCTCTTACAAGCTTGCCTTGATGTGTAAAACGCTGCTTTTAGAAATTATTTTAAAAATTATTAAAAATTATGCCTGTTAAATTATCATACTATCTCCAGCACAAAAAAAATGCAACTATGTAACTAAACTGCATATAAAATCAATAATTTTAATAAATTTGGTAAAGGGAGACAAATATCTGGGAAAAAAATTAAGTTTTATTGATTTATGAATAGATAAAAATTATACTTTTTCACCAGAATTATTTATTTGTTATTTTTTCATTGTATGATTTTCTGCAGCCAAAATATATGTACATATGGTATTCCAAAAATGCCTCAGCACAGCTTCTTTGGCAGCTAAAAGGTCCGTTTAAGGTTTTACTCTAGTTAGAAGATAATAGTCTTTTAAACAGGCAGTGACCTAGATATTATAATTCATATTCTGGCAGTTCTCCAAATGTTGAAGTTATTTATGTCTAATATTTTAAATATTAAACCAGCAGACTGATACTATCAAAACCACTGGAATCCTACTCTTTTTTTTTTGCAGTCACCAATTATAATAGCATTCCTTATTATAAAGAGTGCAGACCACACATGAAACCTTTTTTCAGCCAAATGCTATCCAGATTGAACTTTTCTTTGAGTATTTCTTACAGTTCAGTATAAAAAACATACACACACAAAATCAAAATACAACCCATCATACAAACTAAATCCACAAGGATTCATTTTTAATGAATTAATCATACAATGATTGTTTGTTCCTCATATTAAAAAGTCAGCAATATTGCCTTATTTTCAATCTTACTTATTTATGTTAATAGTATTTCCATTCACATTTATAAACAGGATATAAAAATTAAATAGAAAATGTAAAGCAAGTTTTTGGGTTTTTTTTTCAGGGTGAAGCTCTTTCAAAAAACAAACCAGTTATTTTATTCTAAACAAGCATCATGTTTTTCAGAATTCCTAATAGCAAGAAATATTATTGCACACTTTGATGCAATGGATAGCCACCCAAATTCAGAAAATATCCGTGTTGTTCCCATGAAGTCACCAAGACTAGGCAAGACAACTGGTGTTGTGACCAAGAACAGTATTTTCTGTAGAGAATATCAGATTTTTAAATTATGGGCTGAATCAGGAGTGGCTATTCACCACTTGAATGAAGTAAAACAGTTAAGCTGGCACACTACCAGAAATATGAAATTCATTTAATATCTGCTGTGTTTTATTTTTTGAAAGGGCGTATTGGAAGAAAGACCAACTAAAAACATACAACATAAAGCATGCAACATTTTTCCATCACTGTAGTCTAAAATCTCCCAACTGTATTTGATTTGATCCTGTGTTTGATTACCCCTTTAACGATTCCCATCTGGGAAAAAAAACACAATATAAAACTTGAGTTACACTCATAGCATTAAATTATCATGTTGCCTTGTCTTCATGGATGAAGATGATGAGTAATAAAAAAATATCTTGATTGTTGAATTTTTCAAAAAAAATCAGAATATATTTTAAAATCTGCAGTCCAATCTATCCTAAACTCACTGAATTGTATTTCTGAATAAATATGAAAGAGATAATAAGATAATTTTAAAATATATATAGGAATAAAAGGTATGAATCGAGAAGAAATTGGAACTAAAGGTAACTATGATTATTTGTAGAGCATAATTCTCATTACATGAAAAGAAACAATGATCAAATAATTCCCCCAGTGAGTTAATTCTTGTGTAGAATGAATATGGCTATAGACAGCCACTTTTTGAAGTTTCACTGGAATTGTTATAATTCGTCACAAGAATATATATACTATGAAGTCAAGAAAGCAAACTGATACTGCAGACCCAGAATCAAATACGACTACAAGACGATAGTGCAGAACAAGTAGCCCAAAGGTTTTTATAGCTCCTCAGTTAATCACAGGATTTACATTGTTTCATAACTCCAAACTCCATTAGCCAGGACAGATTGCTAGTTTTGTGATCCAAGTATTGAACTGAAGGCAGGCAGCATGCAAGATGAGATCATCCAAAGCCTCATTATCTAAAAAACTTAAAGCCCCATATAATTTCAACCCTTAAAAAAAAATTATTTCCAGAATCTTAATCCAATCTCATAGGCAAGGAAGCTGTGATAGTCAATATTCCAATGACAGAGCAAGTGCAGTATCAAAATTGTGCCTGAAAAGGCTTGCAAAGGCACATTTTCTTTTGAAGTTATTTCATTAACTTAATGATCCACAGCAAAAGTTCTGTGAATAGCTAGAATGGCAAAACATTGGAGAAGAGATAGCCACAATGTGTAAGAAAAATTCAAACAAGCTTTCACTTGAAATTAAATTTTACTTCTATGTTTTCTGTTTCTGTTTTCTGGCTGATCAGAATAAGCATGAAATACAGTTCTACACAGAGAAAAAAGGAATAGAGCCAGGTCTGCATTAAGCTAAGTCAAGGCAAATATAAGAGAAAAGTGGGAGGAAACCCAATCACTTGCTAAGAAGATATTCTCTTACTCATGAAAGCTTGATATTTCTACATAATAGGAGAAACTTGTAAATGTGGCACTTGACTCTATACTTGGTATTTCAGTGACTGTAATTCTTGCTGTGTAGTGATACACAGATAATGATCCTGCCTTAATAGTGTCTAGTATGACTCCTCTTAAGTGTCACTGACAAGATTCATTATCAGATAATCATGAAAAGGTTTAGGTTGGAAGGGACCCTAAAGATCATCTTGTTCCATCCTCTCTTCCAAGAGCAGGGACTTCCACTAGATCAATTTAATCAGAACCCCACCCAGCCTAGTCTTGAACTCCTTCAGGAATGGGGAGTCCACAACATCTCTGGGACAACCTGTTCCAGTGCCTCGCCAGCCCTACAGCAAAGAATTTCTTCCTAGTATCTAATCTAAACCTACTCTCCTTCATCTTAAGGCTATTCCCCCTTGTCCTATCATTACGTGCCCTTGTGAAAAGACCCTGTTCAGCTTTCTTGTAGGTTCCCAGTAGGTACTAAAAAGCCACTATAAGATCCTCTCCATGCTGAACAGCTCCAGCTCTCTCAGCCTGTCTTTATAGGCAAGGTGCTCAAACCCCTAAAATCAGTGTAATGACTCTCCTCTGGTCTGGTTCCAACATGTCAATGTCTTTCTTGTGTTGAGGGTCCCAGACCTGGACACTCCAAGGCGGGAGTGTCTCAGAAGAGCAGGTCACTCTACCAGAGGATGTAGTATTGACTTCAGTTTAGGGGTCTTTTAGCTTTTGTCTTCATTATCGGCAATGTTTTTAGAACTCTCTGATTCTCCTACGCAGAGGTCAGTGCATTCAGGACACCTGACACTATCAAACAAATTGATCTCCTTCCTTTCTTGGTAATAATGTCTCCTAAATTATTTGTAACTCTCATATTATTATCTAGCCTCTTCACTGAATTATATTCTGCACAATGTGACTGCTATGCTCAATCAAATTAATTTTCAATACTGACTCCCACTGGCTATGAAGATAAAGATGAAATAAAGCCTATAAGCTGACAACATTATAAAGCCCAAAGTACAAAAAAAAAAAAAAATCTGACCAGACATAAAAAGAAAAAATTCTTTGAAGGCTATAATTAGGATTTATTTTAAACAGAACTGGAGAAACGCCACAGAGAAATTTCTTCCAAAATTAGTAAAGTCTACAGGATCTTACATCACTTGTTTGCCCTGCTACTCAAACATCAACCCTACCTTCTTAGGCAATCTTTTTCAAACTATAACATGTATTTCTAGAAAGTGAAGTAAATGAATAAAAATATTTAAAAAGCCATAAAATACTCTAGAGAGCTATTATTAGAGGGGAAACATGATGTCAAGTCTAAGCAACAGTTTGAATAAAAGTGGTAGGATTAAGTTTTAAGGAGTTTACAAGATTAGTTCAGGTTCATCAAAAATATGAAATTCTAATTGCAAAAACTTGCTCCTTTCCTTAAGGCTTTGAGAATTTTTCTGACAGTATTGTAACTATATCAAGTAAGCGACAGGATACAAAGGAAGAGTGGGGGTTTTTATCTCCTGTGTTAATAGGAAAGAAGATGATATTTGCTTTATTTAAACATAAATATGAAGAGGATTTCTGAAAGAGTCTGAACCTTATAAAGACTGTTTTTGCAGGGCACTGTCTAACATAAAATAAAATTATGATCATGTGTTGCAGATTACATTCCAAAATATAGATTTGAAAAGTTGTCAAGCATAAGTCATTGATTAATGACAAAATTAAAAGAAAAAAACAATACCCTGTAATCCAGATGACTTAGGTTCTTTTTCTCTTGTACAGAGATTTTACTTGGTCATTTACTAACAGCTGCAGCCGTCTATTTGGCAATTCTTTTTTCTTTATATTTTAAATCCCTCCTAAAGTTCCCAGAGGAATGTAGTTTGCTGCACAAAGTAATTTAGAAAATTTCAAATATGTAATATGATATGCATATTGGTATTGGTAGTGCCTGAAACCATCAAAATAGGAGTAAAATCAAAATCCTATGCCTATACTCTTCTTTTGATCTGTCTGGAGCTTTCCCATGCCTTACAAGTTTTTCTCACTCCACTTCCAAGGAGGTAACTGAAGAGAAAAGAATAAATTTCTTATGGAAAAAGTCAAGATTGTGGCTTCTATACAATGTAGTTTAGGAAATTTACAAGGGTTAAACAAATTTAAATCCTTTCGGAAATCTCTCGTAATTGTTTGTATTTTGTAGTAGATACATTTCACTTCTGGCATATTTTATCAAAAAAAATATTTTTAGACTGTCTCTTTCCTGACCTTTACTCCCTAATTTTTCAGACTTCTGACAGTGCTGTGAAAGTGTCTAGTGTTCAGTCACTGCAAACTGCAACAGCAGAGTACAAAATAATTCCAGGACACATTAACAAGTCGGAACTCAAATGAGGATGACTGATGAGACAACTGTGAAAGAAACTTAGAGAACCATATATTGACTTTAAAATAAAAGAGTTTTATTTGTTTTATTGCTTAATTGCTTAAAAGACAGGGTTAAACTTCAGGCAAGTCACTTTTAAAAGTATGTTTGAACTTCAGTTTCATGTATTTTTAAAATTTCTTTGTTATCTGTAAATTGGAGCACAGATTCTCCTAGCTGTCACTCTCTTCTATGGTAATACCTCACTTCATGCACTGAGATGTCATAAAAAATATTTTAATAAATTGCAAAATTTTCTTACAGCTGGAGATTACATATAGGAAAAAAATATTTATTTTCTCTCTATAACAGAGGAACTTTCTTTTTTATTTAATTTTTCTTCTAATCAAACTTGTGAACTTATTTTCTATGAAATATTTGCTAAAAAATGTCAAGTATCTTCCTGCGCTCTTCTCTGAAAATACTTTTCTTTCTCTCTTTTGTAACAGGAGTTGGAATTCACGAAGTTGAGGTAGGAAACTCATTTTATTACTGCGTAATTTAACTAATTTACTAAAGCCAAGGGTATTAAAGTTTTATGATGTTATTCTTGTGATTTGTGTCTAGCAGTTATTCACTATGGCAACTTACAGAGAAGATTTACAGTCAGTCAGCAGAAAATCTCTTTTCGACAATATAAAGAACGACTGTGGATTCTTTTTGTCGTTGGTGTGTTGGATAAGATTTTCATCTAAAATGATAAATTTTTTAAATGTGTTTATAAATAGTTCTGAAGTATAATGCTATATTCTTACTCCTGTCTTTTCAGTGATGATGAAGTTTTCCTGTAATTTATAATTGACCTTTATCTGGAGCCCAGGAAAAGAGAAAGTTTTTAGGGAGTTGTAACTTCACTGGGCAGTGGAACACACTCTTTTGTCTTTCTAGAATTTCAAAATTGTCTTTAAACAAAAAGAGAGGGAAGATAGTGCTCCTGACTAAAGGTAGTTCTGAACCTGCTTTATCTACAGATTCGAGATAAAGCTGAGTTTATCAGGACACATATATAGACGTCAACATGGGAGTTTTTTGTTATTATGTCTCACAGAATTGGAAGCACCCATCAACTAACATATTTAGGTGTCAAATAGCTCAGTTGTTTAGTGAAATTGGAGGAAAAAAATAAAAGCTTTTAAATATATCCTCTCAGAAGTAAATTTTTAACTTCAGTATTTTGGCAATAATTTACTGTTCTTGATTTGGCTATGTTAAATCTTCTTTTATCAATGCCTCATTAAAAGGCAAGGCATATTCATAATATCAAACTTCAGTTGTGAAGCTTGAGGTCTTCAGGATGTGAAGATCTTTTACTTTTGTTGGAAAAGTGCAATCTATATTACCATCTGTAAAATGACAAATGTTTAGATAGACTTAAGTTTACTGATAAAAAATTCATTTTAGATGTAAACACTAGACAGAAGTTAGCCGGGGCACTTAAATAAGATATAATTTCACATTTCTGTGGACTAAAGATTATTTTTTCATTATTATGTTAATTTTTTACTAGATATAGTTTGTTGGTTTTTTTATTTCTATTCTATACCTCAAGCTCCTACAGTTTTCTTTTTGGAATCTGAAGCATGCATACTTTACAGTTTTATTATTTCCTAATAAAGGGGATTTGTTTGTGCATGACCATAATTCCTTTCTTGAAAAATGCAATAGATAATCCCAAAAACACCAACCAATACAATTTCCTCTGGCATGGTTGCAGTCACCTAAACCACTCTTTGCATCCACTTAAGTGGATATATTTAACTGTGCATACACATACACACACACATATATATATGTATTTAATATAGAGAACCTACAGATTCTTTTTAGATACTCTGTTTTCACCTAGATTCCTTGCCTACAAGGGTAAGAGTGTATAGAAGCTTACATGTCGCTGCAAAAATGACAAGCGAGTGTCCCAGAGTTTGTTTTAGGAATCTCTACACCTTATTGATACACTCTGTCTTTAAGTCTAACAGTTCCTCTGCTCCAGTATCTGAAAAGAGGCTTTAGGGCCTATTTTGAGTGGTCGTTTGAAGAGAAGCTATCTGGAAAATAATAATAAATTCATGTTTGGAAATTAAAGAAGTCATAAGAAAAAAGAAAGGAAAGGGCAAATAAATGTCTGTTGGATCTCATATCTGCAAAAAATTCCATTCTGGTTAAGAATAACTGTTGTTCACTCTCTTACTGAAAAAATCAAAGGGGAAGCAAGTTACAGTGCAGAGAACAGGATTTAACCAGAGCGCAAGCCCTTTGCTTCTGGATGGAGGGAGCTGGTGGTGATGCAGCATTTCTCAAGAGGCCAGTTGGTTAGACCCAATTCAGATTCCCTCCAGTTTTCTGGCTGAGATATCAGTGGGAAGGAATCTACACAGACAAAGCAAAATTTGTAACTTTTTCTAATTTAAATGTGGGACTACAGAGAATGAAAGAAAATGGTGTTTTGGTTGGTCACATGACCAGTAAAGAACCTGAAGAAATAACTGACTTAACCACTGAGTTGAGTCCTTCGGGTGCAGCAAACCAGATCTCCCTCCTATTTGCAAAGCACAGTCCAAGGCAGAATTTGCCTGACTATGGGGTATATGTGGAAGCACTATACACATATTTTGAACACAATTTATGCTTCTTCATAGAAATATATATGTGCCATAACAATATTCTTTTGCGTGTCGCTCTTTACCTATATACTGGTGTTCTCTCTTCCATATATCAGTATCAGATGACCGCAACAGAAATATTTCATGTGTAACAATGGATATTGTAGCCGAAACCAACACACATCGTAGACTAAGTATTCCAGGAAAAGCAAAGTTTGGCCTTGGTTATTATGAGCAACTGCTTAGGTTTCTGGTACAAGTAATAGATTTAATTGCTATTTAAAACCTTCAGGAGAGGGCAGGTTTAGCTCACACATTACATTATAAAAATTAATATTTTCATATCTTTGGGATCAGAACCTGTGTTTGGGATAGAAATTAATCCATTTGTGAGATGAAATATCAGCATACAAATTCTATACATAATTATATACGTGTATCTATTTTTATCTTACAGATTCTTTAACCTTTTAACCACAATAAAAGCCATTAACTGATTCATATAGTCTTTCTGCTTCTTCATCCTGCAGATACATTTAATGTTATCATTCTCAAAAATACATTTACAGACAGTTTGGGCAGGTGTGTGGCTGAAAAAGGTCAAAGTGAAATACCAGCATACTTAACAAACATATTTCTGCACTCTGGCACAAAAATCCTTCTGGTTGCATAGCAACAGCCTTTTTAATTACTACTTGCAATCTAGATTTTAATAATTTAATTAGTATTTTTCTTCATTAAATTGTTTCACCCAATAAATTTAATGTATTCAATTCGTTCCTTATTTTTAAATGGTCCTTTTAACCTCCCTTCTTTGTTCTTCTGGCATCTTTGGCTATGCAGTAGAGACTAAAAATCTCATTAATTTCATATCAAAAACCACAATCAAAACGAGTCAGCCTTATGCAATAAGCAAAGAGACATTTCAGGTAGCCTTTGTAGCTGAAGTTGTTGGAGCTCAGGTAAGCATTAGTGAAGTCAGTTTGGCTTTGTAAAACTAAGGCTTTCAGAGGCTTTCAGAGGCAAAACTTCAGTGGCATGTTTAGAGTGGCCTGCCTTTAGCAGTAGTGATGATAATGCTTTTGAAACAATATTTATCTCATACTATTTAATCTTAGGAAACCAGAAACATAGTTCCTTATGAAAAATCCTCAGCTATTGCTCTGTATTAAGACATTGCTGAGAAGCTGAAGCCCACAAGAACTAAGTACTGTGCGAATAATTATGTGAGGGGGAAGGAGATATTATCTAAACAGCTGCAGAACACATCCACATTTACTCTAAGGAGCTATAGCAGATTCAGAGGTCAAAGCTGACAGCAGAGCAAAAGTGGTATCACTACCAGTAGTCAAGGTTTACACGCTAAGAGACAAAAATACATGATGGCAGACACCAAAACATTCAGCCTATGTCTACTGGGTGCGAGGGAAGAAGATAAAGGAAACATTCCCTCCTAAATAGTTTTCTTAGCAGCAGTGACTTGTATGATGGCAGGCGACAAGAAGTTTTTACTCCGCAGGAGCATCTACATGATATCTGCTGTTTGTGTCCCTATGTCTGCCTGCATTCTGAGATATCATCTGTTGAAGACTTTAGTTTTGAAAGCTCTTTAAAATTTTAGAAGCATTTATGTTTTCATTATCCATTTATATTTTAAAGAAATAAAAAAGAATTTTTTATATTTTAAATAAATAATTTCTCTCTTATTCACCCAAATTAAACTTTAATCAAAATTCAAATCTGTATATGTTAGACTTAAATATCTGAGTATCTGAAACAGATACTGTTTCTGTTAGACATGTAAGTGGTTTATGAAAGTGCTCTGATATATTTAGCATTTCAAATATTATTTACTGAAATCTAAGAAGGTATTGTTTGATGGGTAGATTTGCAGATCTAAAAAAACCTCTTTCCCTGCTCAAAAAATAAATAGTTGTACTTTAATGATTCCTGAGCAGCTGAATTTGTTCCACAGTGCTTTCACCACCTGAGGTATTAATCTAACATAATTTTAATTATTGTTATGCTTAAAATCTTTAGAATATTCATGTCTGTTTCTTCACCACCCAGTCTTACATTTGCACTTCCTGCTTTCTCATCTACACTGCATTTTCATAGCAATTTTGAGATTATAATGCTTCATTTTAAGACATTTTACAGGTGATTTGTTAAAACAAAATCACCAAAAAAAACAACCTTAGCCTTGTGGGTAAAACATAAAAAAATTAGACTGCTTGGTTCATTATCTCTCTCATTACAACATGTTTCTCTAAATAGGATTAATAGAGTACCTACCACAGGTTTTCTGCACTGATTGCACATGAATTTGTGGATGCTAATATTCAAGGACATTAAAACAAAAATAAAAGAAATTAGATGCTTTCAAATAAGTGATACTTTAACGTTTGGTCCCATAAAATAAAATAAACATTACAAAAAATTAAGCCTATAAACATCAGGAAGATGGATAAGTTGACACACCATTCTGCATATCTCTGTTTAATAATATTATATTTCATTTCCCATGCTAAGAAAACAGCCATTACCCAAAGCAGCCACTCGTAAACAGCCATTGTGAACAGATTGCATCCTTGTTGGTGGTATGATAATTGAAATAAGTTTACCAGTCTTTTATGAGGAAATACCAGATGTATAAAATACCTATTAATCAACTCACTAAGTTTTGCAAACATCAGTTTTAATACCAACAGCTATCAAAGAATAAATGGAATAAGAGGAAAAATATCAAAGAATTAACAAAATGGCTCAGCAACATGTTGCTTTGCTTGCAGTGATGGAGGTAAAAGAGGTAGCAGTCTAGGCTAAAAGGATTGTCTCTTTCAGGCTTTGCCTATGGACATTGATTTCACTTCTTATACCTGTCTGCTTTTGAGTCTCTGCAATGCCCCTCTTATAAGCCTGCTTAAAAGCAACTTTGTGAACGATAGCAGAAATTGACAACTGCCCATCAGTCTCTCAGATATTTGTTTCTCTTCTGTAATAATTGTAAATACAATTGTCAGTGTCTAGTTTTGCTTTTGTGTAATAGACTTCAAAGGCATTACCTGTTATACAGTGAGCTGAGCTAATGTAACTAGTTTCTCTTCCAGGGCAAGTTTAGATTTTTCATTTTCTTTCTTCTTTTTCTTTTTTATTTTTTTTTTGAGCGGGAGGAGAATTGGTTTTGTTTGCTTACTATAATAAAATGCTTTAGAATCTAGGACTTTGAAGCTATAGCAGGAACATGGAAGAACCAATGACATGTATGAAAGGGTGATGAATTTGAGATTCATCTCCAAATTTATTGATATATTTGTTTGTTTTTTATTAACAAGAGAGATAAAAGTCTCCTGGAATGTTTTTCTGTTCTGATTGCAAAACTCATCCCTTCTCAGCCATACACTTTTTCTATCTACAAACACTTCTGTCAATGAAGAAAACATACTTAGCTGGTGAAAGAATAAAAAGAGTATGGATTCATCAGCTGCCATTACTTAGGTAATGATGGCAGCCAAAAGAACTGTAACATTCACTAGCTGCTTCACTACTCCCTGTGAGCTATAGGAAACCTGCACTGCGTTGACCTTTGCTCAGAGACTACACGCAGGGTCTTTCTTCACAGCCTGGAGCGCTAAGAACATTTTGGAATAGGCGACTCAGTGGAGTGACCAGATTATGTTTCTGACTCTAGTAAAACTAGTTTAACTTGTCTTTTTCAGCCAGTGGTGCAAATAAATAGGACTGGTTTGGCAAAAGGAAACAGGTCAAACTGAGGATTTGTTGGCATTGAAGGGGGACTCTCTTCTGACCACCTCTAGGTCTGTTCTTGCATTAGTTGCATTCTTAGAGCATATCTTCTGGTTATTTCTAGTGAAAAGACTACAATTCCTCCACCTTATGAGTATGACATGCAAAAGCATCATTATGAGATTATAAATAAAGATAACCACAGCTGAGAACTTACTATTACCCATTACTTTTACTTAGAAGCCAATGGAATAATAACATAGTTGCAGGCAAGTAAGGCTGTGAAATCATCAGTTTACATCTCAATTACTACTGTTACTTAGAAAAATATTTTGCTTATGCCACAGGAATCTTTGAAAAGAGCACACAAATAGATCAGTGAGTTTGATTATGAATTGTGATCAATCTATACCTGAATTCAAACACTTCTTTATTTTAACAAATCTATGTGTACAAAAGGCAAACTATCGAGAGTGTGACTGATACCTTTGATTCAGTGAAAAAAGAAAGGGCATATTTCAATAAAATACTTTTCTGGCAGGTGAACATTGAAGAGGGAAAATATATCCACATTTAGCTAAATAATTCACCAATCGAGGCACTGGCATTGACAAAGGACATCGAAGGACAAGGATGTAACTTTTGATAAACCTGCTCAGTGGCAATAAAGATTAGCTCTGTAAGACTCCTGGCACTGAAATCAATACTAATCTGTAACTAAGGAACAGCTCATCCAGTCAGAAGTTACATGGAAAGCTGGTTGCCTGCTCTTAAGCCGTATACAGAAACATATGACACGCATATAGTTGTTTGTAGAGCTAGAAAGATAAATAACTTTTAAACTTTGTGGTACCTCATATACATTTTTTTGGCATGCAATTTTTGAAATTTATGGCAAGAAAAGATGATGGGGCTGCCAGGTTCAGAGAGCTGGACACTGATGATTTTAGACACTTTGAATATTGGCCTCAAGAGAATCTTTCTCACATTTCTATGCACATACAAAATATTACTGCCTGTGTAGGTTCACCAACTCCTTGGATGAGTACAGTTAAACATGCATTTAAACATTGACAGGAACATAATTTATTATTCTCACCACTCAAGGCAGAATAGCAGTTTATAACAGTTTACCCCACCCATCTGGATACCATTCAAGTTGTGAAACTGCTTTTAGCAGGTCATCAAAGAACCAGAGCCCAGACCAGTAGGCAGCTGAGGCAATAACCAGTGGAGCCCTGATCACAGAAAATCTTCCTAGGTGAGATTGTTGTGCTGCCATCAATAAGGAAAACTGCTTTCACATTCATCTAGGGTCTTCACAAGATTCTATTCTATTCTAATAACCCCTTATTTATCTTGCACCTTAATCTCTTTATTCTACTAAATACACAGTTTTATAACTGTAGGAATTTAAAAACATAGAAACTTCAGAAGCATTTTTTGGCAAAATAAAAGACATCTTGGATAAGAAAAGTGAAGAGAATGCATATTACAGGTATAACAAGTACAGTTTGAGTGATACCAACTCATTTATTGACCTCTTTCCCCTTATAATAATATCACTTCTGTTCCCTAAGTGACATTACTTTGGCTCACCGATATTCTAGAGCCATTCTGCTGGATAGCGTGTGCAGCCATTGAAAAATATAATCCTTGCAATGAATTAAATGAAAAACTAACCAGAAAAGCAGTACATATTACAAGCATAATAGCTGGCTTGAAAGTGTATCCTGGGGTTTCAGATGATGTCATAATCTGCTACAGCAAATTTAATAGTATTGTTGCCTGGAAGCTAAGCCATTATACTATGTTTAATTTCACTAAGATGTAAATTACACGGTTCAGTGTTGCATAGTACTGGCTACAACCATTGTAGATTCTTGTTCTTGCAGCTGTCAGGAATTCTAATATTTAAGGGGATTTTGTTTAGCTGTTAGTCTACAGCTTGTATAGATTTTTTTAAAATGATAATTTTACCCTCCCTTATTTGCTATTAGACCACCCCATCTCTGCTTTCATGTTTTCCAAAAATAAAAACAGAATTATAGGCTGACTCTTTGAAGTATATCAGTAAATATTCAGTCCTTGAAGAAGAGAAAAGTAGTATAGCTTGAGAGTGACTTCTTGCCTGTTATCACATTTGATTTTAGTGAGCCTTCAAGTCAAAAAGAAGATGCTTTCCTTACAGGGTAGTAGCCAGCTTGGGTGTTTATATTCCATCTTTTACAGTAATTGCCAGAATGAAACTTGAGGAGACATTCTGTATTACCAGATGACTTTTACCAGAAAAAAATATAAATAAAACTTGCTCTCAATAAGTAGGTCAAAACTTCTGTTGTAATCTGAAATTTGCAGCTGAACTACATAGGCAAATAGCCTAGTTCATATCCATAAAATGTAATAGGTGTATCTTTAAAGTAGTACGACATATTATCTACCATTAAAAACTAATGCAGTAATTGATTATTAGGATCTAGACATGAGAGTCAATATCAATGATTTATTGACAACCTATTGCAAGTACTGTGATATACAGCAATTAAAATGCTCTGAGGGCCTTATTGTTTGCTCTTTCAAATGTTGGTGAGCTAAAAAATTCTTACCCTTGCACATCTATATATTTTTCTCTGCACTTGTCTGTGGGTGGATAATTTACCTATCTACGATGCTTGCCAATTCCATGTTTCTGACAACATAATTGATTTAGGCAGGCTTATGCATATATGGGAAATCGGTGAAAACTTTAGATTAGCTTTTAAAAGAAAGCATTGTTAACAAAGGGATGATTCACAACAGAGATATGCTTGAGAAGACATAAAATAAATCAACAGAAGCTGGTGTCAGTTATAAGTCACACACAATTAAAAATAATCTAATCTTTGTTTTGAAAACTTAAATGTAAATACGAATATTCCAGTGGCTCACACTTACAAACATGTGCTCATATTTGCTGCTGTCAGTAGCCTTTGTTCATGTAGCAAAACCATTGACTAGATTTTGATTCTGGCTGTATTTATTTGATTATTGTAATTGTTGTGATCTACTGGCACAACTTCCCATCTTTATATCACAGCTGTGGTTTAGCAGTCATTCAGTGGCTCTGTGAGAGAAGGCATACTTCTGTCAGTGCTCTGAATCATTTCTGTGATTAGCAGTCAATTTAAAACAGAAATGAAAGTGCATTATATCAGAAAAACATTCTAAAAATCGCCGTAAGATCTCTTTGAAATTGTCTGAATTTGTCTTTGAAATTATCTATGCAGAAACTTGAAATCATGTCTTGGATTAATTCAGCAAGGTTTTGTCCCATATTTGAATAAAAACATTAGTGTTGTGTTTTGGGACCAGTATTAATGGATTTTTTTAGGCTACTTGCTTTTAGAAGCTGCTTTAGGTAGTACAAAAAATAAAGATCTTACAGCTTTAACTAAGGCCTCTGCAAAAAAACTGTAACCAACTCTAAGCAATACTTTCCTCTCATCTTCACTTCTGTCATTTGTAAAATTTAATGAGCCTACAGAGAAAAGAGTCTAAAATGCCATTTAATTCTCCAATTCTATTCCTTCTCTTTCTTCTATAGTAGCCTACTTCAAGGTAGAGAAAAGCTGTGGGGAAACAGCAATGGAAGTTTTTTCCCATGGTCTGCAGAGAAGCCACAAATGGGAGTACCAAGCTACTTTTAAATGAGATAAATGTATACCTACAGTCACTGATGAAGAAAGCAATAAGGATTAAGAAATTATTTTTTCTGTAAGATTCTCTAATTTAGGCACCACTTGGAAAAGTACAATGGTCAAAAGCTTCATGCCACGGCTTGGTACTTCAGCTCCATAATAGTGATCTAGGGCAGCTGGAGACATCAACTTCATGATTCAGAGCATTAGAAACACTTCTTGTCTGCTCCTCTCATGATGATGGAGGGGAAAGTTGGGAATTAATATCTACATGGCAAATGGTTGTCTACAGCTCTTATAATGCATTTAACCATCATATCGTAGTAATATCAAGAGACTACAGTTTGCTTTTGAGTGCTGTGGCTGAAATTAAGTGAGAACGGTATTAATCCCAGAAACACAGTGGTCTGCGAAACTTGTTGGGTTAGACGAACTGTTTCTACACTGCAAGTGGATGGCAAGCACCACTTCAAAACCTTCCTGCTCTCCCTTTCATTTGAAAGAAAAAAACTTGCAAAATAGGAGGAAAAGAAACGTAATGCAGTTATGGAACTAGAAGATTTTCTCCTCATTGCAGGTTTTTCATATGTTCATTTTGGTAGTGTTGAGAGTTGTTTAATCAAAATAAGAAATCTGATATTCCATTTATCAGAATTTTAAGAGGTGCAATTACTTAGAGCTTCATGCTCAGTGAGTATGGTGTTCTAAATATAAAATGGCAGTTCAAATCAAGGAAGTGTCAGGATAGGCTAAATCAGCTTTTTGCCCCCTTCTCCTTTTTTTTTTTCTATAGTACGAAATCATTTACTAAATTAGAACTTTGAAAGGAAAAAAGTAGGTACAGTGCAGGTAATAGTTTGTTTAGTTCCTGGTTAAAAAAAAAAAAAAGGTGAATCACTGATTCTTCTGCTTTATATAACAAAGAAAATATTGGAACTTAAGAAATTATTTGAAAGGCATATCAGTTACTGTGAAATGCTCAGGTGCAGTTAGCTTTTTCTCTTTCAAAACTAAATTTACAGAAACTGTAATTATATGGTGAGCATATATTTTTTTCCCACTTCACTGAAAACTGTATGGTACTTTTTTCAATATTCATCTGTATCCTGTCTTCTGAAATCTAATCTTCGAACAAAAATTTTAAAGGAATAAAAAAGTGAACAACCATGAGCATAAACTAGCAACCCACACCCATGTGCTGCAACCTTCTGCTCTGAAATAAGAATCATGTGGACTATGTATAAATTCCAAACCCTTCTGGTTCCTGTTTCTCTGAGTTGCATTGTTGACATGCAAAGTCCACAAAAAAATAATATTTGGCCGAAGACTATTCCCTACATCAAAACAGAATCAAAGCTGGATTTTTTCTGATTTTTCCACTGTTTTTCACTAGAATCCAGATCTCCAAACTGTAAACTTATTCTGTATCAATATTAAATTTTGACATATTGAAATATACTTAAACACATGATATATAAAATACAGTTAAAAAGTAGATGATAATGGCATACCACTGTGGATTAATGATTTGTTTACTTCACAGTTCCACATTTCAGTAGCACATGCAGAAATGTTGTTTATTTTTTCTTTCAGTAAAATTATATTCAGATACCATACATACATATATAAACACATGTATATATACATATATATGGAACTGGGTAATTAACCTTTAGTTTTTTATTCCTAAAATGGCTCCTTTCACATTCATAATACTTTGCCTAGCTGAAGTGTTGAGGAATATGTAAAATTTGTTATTATTTGGAAAATGAAATTCGAAGTAACTTCTTTATAAAAAAAGGATTTTAAAAAACCCCAAACTTTGCAAGCATAAGCCCAATCACAAGCCCTATGTTTTGTGTTTGCATTGCTAATTTATCCTCATCTTATTGAAAATTCTGGAATTTTGCACATCCTTTTTAGGCTATTTCAGTATCACATTGCATTCTGTCAATGTCTCATTTGAGCCTAATGTTTTATTCAATCTCAGATGTATAGCACTATATAAAAGTAATGATTCTAAAAGATGAGCAAAGCTAAAGCATTTTTGAAATTTACTATGGATGTTATTTCATAACTTTCGTAATACAAATTGGTAGACTAATTCTATTTTTACTCTGACTAGTTTGATATCTATTTTTTTGAAACAACTTATACTTCTAGATAAGTTTTGTGAAAGCATGCTAAATCAGTCAGAAAAATGTCTAATTCTGTGACTGCATCCCAAAATACCCAGTTGTTCTTAATATCAAAAGTATCTATAAGATTTCCACGGGAAATGTGTAAAAAATTATGAAACGAATAGGGCATTTACTTTGGGCCAGTTTACTTTTGGCCCAAAAATATTATGAAAATTAATAGTGGCCAAAATATTTTTTTGATAGGTGATGTAAACTGAGAGACTAAAACAGTTAGAGAAGATTTAAATGATGCTTACAGAAAATTAAAGAATTTATATTGTACAGTGAAATATTTCAGATTTTATTCATCTTTTCCTTATTGATTAAAAAGCAAAGAATGAAATTATGTATTAGAAAAAGATCTGATTTATTCTCTGCTTCTTTTACCAATACTCACCATTTCTTCCCCTTTCATTATGATGTCATTTGTCTACTAAACCACAGAAAGAGTTGTTGTTGGATATGTTTTGTATCTCAGTTTGTTATAACTACTTAGGTTACATAAGAACATCAGAAATACCGTACTCAAGCAGAACTATACTCTGTTCAGTGCAATACTTTTTCATGTGGTAGTGACAGTAGAAGTTCATTCCATGCATTCATAGTCACAGAATCATAGAATGGTTTGTGTCAGAAGGGACCTCTGAAGATCATCTAGTCCATCACCCTGTCACAGACAAGAACACCTCCTACTAGACCATGTTGCTCAAAGACCCATCCAGCCTTACCTGGAACTCTTCCAGGAACAGGGCATCCACAACTTCTCTCAGCCACCTGTTCCAGTGCCTGACCATTCTCACAGTAAAGAACTCCTTCTTTATGCCCAGCCTAAACTTATCTTCTTTCAGTTTAAAACTGTTACCCCTTGTGCTGTCACTATAGGCCTTGGTAAAAAGTCTTTCTCTATCATTTTTGTAAGCCCCTTCTATACAAAACAAGGCCATACTAAGGTCTCCTGGAAGCCATATTTCCTCCAGGCTGAACAACTCTAAAAACAAGCCCTATTTCCTCCAGGCTGAACAACTCTAAAAACAAGCCATATTTCCTCCAGGCTGAACAGCTCTAAAAACAAGCTTTATTTCCTCCAGGCTCAACTACCACAGCTCTAACAACATAATTTCATAGGAGAATTATTCCAGCCCCCTGAGCCTTTTTGTGGCCCTCTTCTGAACCTGCTCAGAACTAGAGGCAGCACTCTGCCTTGGCCTGTTGAACTTCGTGAGCTTCTCATGGGCCCACTGACCAAGCCTGTCAAGGTCCCTCTGGAGAGTATTCCTTCCCTCTGGCAAACCAACTGCACCACTAGCTTGGCAGCTTGGTGTCATCCTCAAAGTTACTTATTAGTTCCTACTGTCTATCTCATTTAAGAAGATCTTATATAGCACTGTCACCCATATGGATCATTGAGAGATAGCACTCCTCTCTGGTTTCCGCTTGGACACTGAGGCATTGACTGCAATTATTTGAAAGCTCCCTTTCTGCCAGCTTTTTATCCATCTAACAGTCCTTCTGTCAAACCCATCTCTCCAATGTTGCAAACAGAATGTTGAATCCTTTTCAAAAGCCTTACAGAAGTCTACATAGACTATACCAGTTGCTCTTCCTTTGTTCATTGATGCAGTAACTTTGTTGCAGATGGTCACCAGATCAGTCAAGCATGATTTGCCCTTTGTGAAGCATGTTGGCTGTCTATAATCACCTCACTATCTTCCATATGTTTAGACATGTCTTCCAAGATGGTCTGCTCAGTCACCTTACTGGGAATGGTCTGGTCAGTAGTTCCCGGGGTCCTCCTCCTTACTCTTTTAAAATATTGAAGTGACGTGTCCCTTTTTCTAGTCCCTAAGGATTTCACTTGACTGCAACTACTTTTCAAATATGATAGAGAGCAGCTTAGCAACTTCGTTTTCTAGCTCCTTCATGATTATGGGATGCATCTGATCTTGGGGTGCATTCTTTGCCTACTTCCCAGTATCCACATTCACAGAATTAAGGATGTTAGAAGATATGTTCCTGCCTGTTCTTGAGTATGCATTTACCATTTTATCTTAAGTTTGTTTCACTATTTTGTGAATCTGTAGATATTATTTACCTCAGTAACCTTCTGTGGCAACAAATTTCTGAAGTTAATTACTGTTTTTATAATAATCTGATTTAAAATTACCTCTCCCTCTTTCAAACTGATATCTCCCTCCTCTTGCCCTATTATTAGTGAGTAACAGTGCTCTATTTATCTTGTACTTCACCTTCTTAACTCAGTTCATAGCCAGTTTCTGTATTTGCCTCTTCAATGGTAGACCTGTAGCCATTTTAGTGTCACTTATTTAACTCCATTATCTCTCTCATTCGAATGCTCTGCACTTTTTCTAACTCCTTTTAACCTTGATGGAAATGCAGAGAACACAGATGCATAAAGTAGTCACAATGAGAACATATCAAGATTTTATATAACACCAAAATGACAGCCTCTATCCTGTTCTTGTTACACCTTCTGATTGTGATGAGCATTTTCTTGACTTTTGTGAATGCCACTATGCAGAAATTATAGACTTCAGAAAGCTGTCAATGATAATTCCAAGATAACCCTACTGACTTACAACTGTCATTCCAAAATCAGCATCCTGTAAGTACAGTTTTGATTATTTTTTCCCTACACATGTATCTACACTGAAATCTATCATCATTTTTCTTTCCCACTCAATGTTGTGAGGTCTAATGCATTGAGGATTTTTTGCCAGCAGTAAGGCATCTGACTACCCAAGACAGCTCAGCTCTAATGGCCTCCAAAACCTTAGAGATCACTGAAAGATATTTTATTCCCACTACAAAACCACTGGCGTTCCCCATAATATTACAAGCTATCAGAGTTCTCCCATCTGTGCAATGACCACTAAATCCTCTGCTTTGTGATTAATCCCTTATTTGCTTTCAGTCTATAAAAGGGAGAATTCCTCCAATCTTCAAATAATTAAGTTTCTTGAAAAATATTCATCTGGCAAGAAAAAAAAACAAACAAGGGTATTAAAAATCTGTATATGTTATGATCACTGGATAGCCTTTATCCACATGTTGGTTAACACCTTCACAAACCTCTATCAAGCCATTGTCCCAGCCATTCCCATTTTAGAAACTGTGTTGACTGTTTATCACCAGACCGCATTCATCCATGCAATCAGTGACTATTTCCTTTACTACAGACCGTTTGACAGGCTGAAGTCAGAGCTGTTTGTTTCTAGTTCTCGGGTGCTCTCTAGAGCCCTTCTGGCAGATGCAAGTGCCTTCAGTTTTCATCTAGCATCCTCTAACAAGTGGCTTTTGCAACAAATAATTTACACTCCTTAGAGAGGAACCTGACAATTTCATATGTGAGTTCCTTCTAATTTCTCAAGTTTGTGCCAGCCTATTCCAGCATCTAACTTCACTGAATTCATTTATGATTTTTCTCCCAAAGACTAGGGCAAATAGAGAAATCTTTCCAAAGTTTTCACAAGCAAAGTCTGGTAGAAAAATGACCTGAGCTTCTTTTCTGTTATATTGTCAGTGTTCAGTATCCCTTCTACATGGTTTTCATCAAGTAGTGTTATTGATTCCCTAGATGGACACCTTCTTTAAGTATTTAATGTTTTGCTATAATCTTACTCCCTCAGGCCCCACTACCCCTTCCTTCTACCCGGGAATTCTCTGTTTCAGAATGGAGATGCAGTCAGTTCACTACATGTTCTCCACTGCTCCTTCTTCCTCACACTCATCCCCTGCTCCTCTGTGGTCTCTTCCACAGGAGACAGTCCTCCATGAACTCTGAGTCCTTTCCACAGGCTGCAGTTCTCCATGAACTGCACCTGCATAGGTCCCTTCCACCAGGTTTAGTCGTTCAGGAACAACAGCTTCCCCTGACGGAACCACAGGCCCTGACAGAAAACTTATTTTAGAGCAGGCTTCCCTCAGAGTCACAGACTCCTTACATGAGACTATTTGACCAGGTATTTTTCTGGTTTTTCTGATATGTTTATATCTGGATTACCAGCAATCTTCTACTATAGCTGTTCTTCTGAAACAAAAATTATTTCTATTTTGATAAGAATGTTTTCTGTCAACATATACACAAGTATATTCATCTTTTGTTCAGATTTCCATTTCTCTTCAGTCTGTATTTCCCCTTGCAGGAATGTAGCCATTTGAGTCAATAATCATTATTTGTGTTAGTAATACTAATATAAAGATATACATGTTTTTTAAATCTATTATTTCAGTTAAGAGGATGGCCATTCTTTATGGTCCTGAGACCTTTGCAAAATATGGAAGAAATATTATCCAGTTTGTATTTAAAAACAAGGCAAGAGAGGGGGGTGAGAAACAGGAGAGGGAAAACATAGCTGCATTTTTAAAATAATTCCATGTTCCTTCCATCCCATTAATTCCTTAAATTATTTTTTCATTCATTTTTCCCATGACACATTCATCACTTTCAAAAAGCCAGAGTCCAAATGAACCAGATGTGCTGAACGTGCAAATAACTGAAAAATAGGTTTCCCTGGAAACCAGATTAAAACCTTCAAAACAGCTCCACCTCCTGCTCAGCTTCCCTATCCCTTTTAGCTGTTCAGTAATAGCAAATCAAGACACTCATACCCAGATTGTGCCCTCCACTTACATGAGCAGGGGGTAACCAATTCAGGCAGGATTCAGAAAGAGAGACTTCCATTTCAGTTTTTCACAGTTTTATTCTCTGTAAATCTGTAACTCTTCTGTAATAGCAGCACATGGAACGGGTAGGATAGGCATTTTTGCAGATGGTATCAGAAAACAGCTGCTTTTCACATTGTCCCTTGGCAATCCCATGGTTAACTGTGTAGAATATCTACTAGAAGGCCACTCCAATTAGCACTCATTTATCTGGAATCCTTTCCCCGGAACTTTACATTGCTGTTGCAAGGCATTTTGAAATTCAGATGGGAACTAAATGACTAACCAGAAAATTTACCTACCATCATCTGCTAGCTATTCTCCCACAAATTCTGTACTGTTCTGCAGATGCCAGAGGTGTAGGAATGAAGGCGAACCCCTTTCCTTGACTGCATCCTGCCTCTTTCCATGATTCTCAGAAGTTTATGTGATTGAGTGGCCCTGGTCATTGCCAAATAAAGCTCCTAGTACACTACCTCTGGTGAAATTACTTGAACACTTCAGCATATCTTTGACCCTTCATGTAGCACCATTGTGAAAGGAATAATATCGCCCCAGTGTATGCTCTACATTAAGTGGCTCTGTAATCAAGAACCCTTTCCCTTAATATGATGTTTTCTGAGCTTGCAAATCTTGTATTTTACAAACCAATGGTACTGCAGTGTAACTAGAGAAATGTTGCACTTAGAATAAAGCTCAGTAAAATTTTTCATCACATTGTGAAGCAATCATGACTTACCCTTAGAATGAGGAGAGGAGACCCTTTGATGCATTGCTCCTGTTTTCATTCCTCATCTGATCAGGGAGAGGTGGAATAAATCACACTGCTTCCACCCAGACTAGAATAAATTTCTAAAGGGAGAGCTGAGTTAAGAACACTTATTAAAAATTGTTAACTGAAATGAACACAAGACAAAAAGCAACAGAAATATCTTGCCCTGTTAATGAGATGCTGCTATCTGGATTAGGCTATATTTGCTGAGTTTCTAATTAGTTTTCATTTTATTAACATGCTAATGTTAATATGATGCATTACTTTCAATTGTGCAGGCAAAAAGCCAGTTTTTAGGAAACTGGACTTCCAGAAAACAAAAGTAGGGAATCAATGAATAAGTAATTTACAAAACTACTCAGCCTAACTCTACACCACAGAGACAGAGTTTATAATCCCCTTTTTTTCAGTATGCCACTATAATTAACAATATGCATATGATTGGCATTAGCAGTGATTTCCTCTGGAAGCTGAAACTTCTTTTTTATTCTGATCTTCCTTCTGGTAGAAGCAAATATTTTACCTAACTGTTTCAGCAGAGATTTATCCTTTGAATACAAACACAAGACAGTTGTACAGCATAGGATGAATGAAACACAGAGACTCCATTTCTCCTGTCCCTTAAAACATAAATAAACACCTTACAAAAATACATACTTTGTGGGGAGTAAGTTCTGGTTCACTAGAATGTAAAGCACCTCATTTAGTCAACAGCAGTAATATTGCTTGGACTTAGGGAACATTCTTATTGATTCATGAATATTCTAAGGGGATAGATTAATCTTTTGTAAACCATACAGCTCCGATGAAACTGCTGTTTAACATGCTAAAGTGCCAAATCCATCTTCTTCTTGTACAAAAGAACTTCCTATAATAAAGACTCTTTGCAATAGCAATAAGGCATCTCTGTGGGGAATGTTTATTATGAAGTGCTTGCATTTTGAGATAGCCATTTTGTCATGTATTACACAGCTATCTAAGGATATGAATGTATGGCAATATCCTTCCATTCAACTATATAGGTTAATTATTACTTGGCACGCTCTGTCTATACATTTATCCAAGGATAGATAAGCAATGCATTTATTAAACTTCATAATCTTCACGACTTTTATGGTGTTTCACATCTTCTGTTAGTGTTCACAAAAACCGGGCAGACTGTCCACCACACATACTAGGGTAGATAGGCTGGTAGACCAATAGGTGGATAGACAGAATTCAGTGCATGTAGAAGAACTGACTTGTGGCTATCAGAACTTTTACAGAGAAATCTGTGCCTTGTATGAGACAATAAACACATAACTTATCCTGATAGCCCAGAGCTCTGAGGACTAGACAGCCTCATTGAGTTGCTCACAGTGCTCACCCAATCCTGTGTTCTAGCACAGAGCACATCTAGTCCTCCTGGTCCCCAGTGATCTAGCACGATCAAGCAACTCATATGAAACAGTACCTTTATTCTGGTTCTGTACCCTGACTGCAGCTAGCCTCTAATAGCAGCTGTGCTTTTGCAAACAGACACTTTGTTTCATGGGTTAGCAATCTCTGAGATTCCAGGTTTGCCTGTTGTAGAGCACTTGCATATAGTTTTCTACATTAACTTGTATATAGCAGCTTGAATAGTGAGTAGCCTGTGCATGTCATGATCTCTACAACTCAACAACATTTTCTTTACACTGAAGATGGCCATACTTGGTCATAATGCTATTCAGTTGTCATAATTTTACTAGTAAATTATCCATGAAGGAAACAAACATAAATCTGAATATTGCTGTGTGAAATAAATTGTGTATGAAGGCTTAAAATAAAATCATACAAATGTTTCTCGTTTTGTAGGTAGAAAACTATCTACCTGCTTATTCGATTTGCATACTTCGAGAACACAGCATTTTCTTTCTCTTTCTTTCTTTCTCCTTCTTTCTTTCTTTCTTTCTTTCTTTCTTTCTTTCTTTCTTTCTTTCTCTCTCTCTCTCTTTCTAACTTCAGCGGTTCATTATGGTTTATGTTAGAAATTGAGAGTTTTGTCTCTTATCTACTTACCTTTGGCAGCACAGCCTCAAATTGTGTATGCCATGAATATTTAATGTGGTGTTTTCATAGAATACTAAAGAAATAGAGAGCAGATGTATATAAATGTCACCAGCAAGAAAAAGACCGATTACAGTACAAGCCTAAAAAGTGCTGAAGGTCTATGTGAAATATGTGTATTACAGAAAAGTTAGCTTGCTTCCTATTTAATGATATTGATAGCGCTATGTATCTACTCAAGTTTCCAGCACAAAAGCGGAAATAACTGTCTCTATATATCAGTTTATAAGCAGGCCCGATCTTTGCATGCTCTGCAGATGCTGACATAGTTTTACTGGTGGGAGGGAATTTTTAGGCCAAAGTCACCTGAATAGTTTCCTTTAATTCCTATTGGAAATAGTGTCCTTAACACATCGAAGTTGGAAACAGAAAAATGCACATCTTTAAAAAACACTAGAGGGGAGATACAGTGAGTTGTAAGTCAGCCTCATCTCAATCCACAGGAGTATCATGGAGCAAGTTCTCTGGGCTTTGTTCGGTTTTAAAAAGAGCTAACTACCTAATAAGAAGATTTAAAGAAGATGGAAACAAACTTTTCTCAGAGACGTGCAAAGAGAAGAGGCAGCAGACACAGTTTGGAATATAGGATTTTTTTCTTTAAACAGACACTGCTCAAACACTTGAACGGGTTAATCAAATATTGCAAAAGGCCGATCACAGATTTTTTTGACATTTCCCTCTCCATATATATATTTAAAACTTGACTTAACGAGCCACCTGAGGTCCTGCACATCCTTCCATTATTCCAGAGAAGTCTCTTCCCGTATCATTCATTGTATTATTCTGTAATTCTGGGATTTCCATAGGGTATTGGAAAGTTAAGAACTGGAAGGTTATTTGCCTCTGTCTTCTGTAGAATACAATGTAAAACTTCTGAAACATGATTTATGAGATTTTAAAAAAATGTTTGCCTTGTTGAAAATATTAAACCTATAGAATTGAGCTTCTCTAATAACAAGCATAATTTCTTATACTAACCATAATAATGACTACAAAGTGATTGATTTGAGAACATGGAGAAACACCTAGGTAGCCCTGGTGCTCCCTTGCTAAATGTCTTATAAATTGCTGAAAAATAGAATGATAAATTGTTGAAGAGTTAGTAGAATAAGATGGAATTGCGAGCAATAGTACTGAGCAAGGTAATTCAATGAAGTGCTTTCCACATTTATCACTGCTGTGTTCCCAGACTCCCACACCAAGTCACTTTGGCTCAATAATTTACTTTATTGCTAGAGACTTTATTGATCATATTTCACGCTGTACTAACCTAGCACTCTATGTTTTGTCCTACTGTCATGTGTTGTCTTACTGCATAGATTCAGAACTGCTAAGGGTCACAGCGCTAAACATTGTGGAGACACATATGATCCCTGCAAGACTTACGTCCCAGAGAGGCAGTCTCTGGAAGTGTTGGATGATTCACGGGTGGTTTGGGGAAGCTTCTTTCACCATCCAGTGTTTATCACCATGCATGTTATAAGTCTATGTCTGCGGGAGAAAGAGAATGGGAAGGCATTAACAGGGAGAAGGATATATCAGGGACTATGGCATTCACTCGCGTGCAATCCTAGCACGTACAATTGCACCTAGTTAGAGAAAACTGCATTAGAGGCCAGAAATAAAGTACCTTGGTACACTGGGACATAGACATCTTAGAGCCTACCTCCAGAAAATGTCAAAAAGCACCATCTTACCGTATCTAACAACCATACAACATTATTTATCTTAGTGATTTCAGTTTTTTAAATTTCTTCCTTCCCTTTGCACATGCAGTGTCTTCTACACGGCTCTCTTTTCCTGGACCATTTTCATACATGTTTGCAGTGTTATATGCGGCTGATACTGCAATCATTACAGTGTGATATTTTATCTCATTTCTGGGATCTCAGGTTCATTTCTGAAACAGAGTCCTTCACAAAGAAAATATCTACTGTGCTCCAGAGCCTTTTGGCAACTACCTATTTTTGTCTTCTATAAATTCCCAAATTTCCAAAAACCTTGAACCATTACCAAATGGGTGTTACTCTAACCTGGAAAGGGTGTTTGAAACTTCAAAAGAGATTTTCCTGTTAGACTGATAAAGAGACTGACCTAGAGAAATAATTTTTCCAGGTGTTTATTTAACTGGTCAAATGAGAATGTTTTAGAAGCAAAATTTATTCAGTCCATTCAGTGTAAGAATAATCAGATTTGTAAACCAACAGTGAGTATTTTTAGAATAATAGGGAAATGGAGAGCAAAAATAGATAGAAGGATGGTCTTTGAAATAACGTGTAAAATGTTGTTTAAAGAGTTTGTTTTAAGGTACAGAACATTACCACCGAAAACTTGAAATATTTAGAAAAGAGAAAATAATTACTTTCTGTATGATGACAGCTTATCACTTTGAAAAAAACATATGATGAATACTCTAAATGTTTTTTACTTTTCAGAGAGATAAGATTTTGAATTCCCTGACAAAAAGATTAATTAAAACTAATTCCAGAGAGTTGGGTGCATCCCATATTCAGAAAAAAATACTCACACAGATACGCTGCTTGTAAAGGAATGCATTGGCACTGGTTTACACAATGTGACATTTTGGCCCACAAAAATCATAACACTACAAGACTTAAGCATTGATGAAAAAACATTGAAGTTAATAGAATATGTTCAGATTGAAGAAACCTTGTTTTTTTCCCCAAATTTTGTCTGTCTTCACAGTAAACATCATATATGGTTTTCAGATATGACATATATAGCTTCTTCTGTGTTTCTGATACTGCTTTAATGGTTTTCATAGTTCTTAAACATCCTGTACACACCTAGATAACTACTTTATTTGACATCAAGATTTCTTCATTACTTCCGCCCACTTAGAAAACCCATTTGGAAATTCTTCTGAGCATTATATACTTATCTGTATCTACATGAGGGAAGGCATTTCATCTGCATGCATTTCTGAAGGAGTAGCAAAAGAATAAATTTTCCACATAACTAAGAAGGAAAATATAGGGACTGTTTTAATGATTTTTTATCAGTATTGTTCTTCCTACCAATGCAATCAGATCAAGACGACATATCTTTCAAACTGAAGTTACAAAATGTAACTCTTCAGATAGAGTTCTTTTATTTTAGATGGTTACAGAGCATATTATGACAATATCTTCTGTAACAGAAAGCAACATTTCCCTAAAATTGCTTTAACAATCATAAGAAAAAAACTGTTCCACTGTGATTCTTCCAAGCCACTGTACTAGAACAAATTCAACCCATTCTAATTGGGTGACATCAGGCAGCAGTGAAAATGTAATTTGTTGTGAAATTTGTTTTTGCATTTCGCTGTAAGAAGCCCAGCATTCAGCTCATTCACAGCTCTCCGTTGGACCTTATCAAAGAACATGCTGGCTGGAGGGCATCAGCAGCACTGATCACTCAAAGGGAAACAGAACAGCTGTGTTCCTGACAGCTGGAGCAAGCATGACGTCCATCAGCAACTAACGGGAGTATCTAAAACTGTTCTCCTTAGCAGGGTGCCTGCAAATCCAGTTATGTTGCAAATTAGAGTTCTCAGCCACCGTCAATTTCAACCATTATTTTTTTAGTAGATGATAAACATTTCTTTATACATCTGTGTATTTTTTTGTCATTCTATTATTCATCATCCATAAAGTAGCTTTAGGTAAGAATTATAAGAGGATTAGCCATTTCAGAGCTCAAGTTCTATGCAGATGTACTTCAGAAGTTCACACTGCAAACATACACAGGAATATCACATAAGAAATACATTTTCAGATGATATTTTTAAGCCTAAAAAGAGCTGCTAATAAAGTGTATGACCTGCTCCTGATATATCTCTGCTGGGTTTTTTTATCCTGATACTGATAACTGAGCTTGAAAAATGGTATATTTATTGTTATCAATTTACAAAATTCAAAGTATATCTTTTTATGTTCAGGGCTCAAGAATATATTAATGCAGCATTGCTTATCTGACAAAGTAACCCATGTCATAGAATCTTATTTTGGACTGTTCATTAGACAGACAGATGACATGAAGTTAAAAAAAAAAGAGCATGCACTAGCATGTTTGATATTCTCAATTCTGATCACTTTCACACTTTCTGTTTGTCCCTTTGAACTGTAATTAGAATTCACTTTAATGGCTGTTCATAACATTTTTTCCATATGTGAGAGTGGCTTGTTGGCTATTTAACCTGTTGTTCTATTAAAGCACACATGATTGCTTAAATAAAAGAAGCTGACAGCTCATTTAGCTTTACTTCTGTTTCTTGCTTTTACACATTTCAGTTTTAAAAAACCTGTAACCCATTATTTAAGGCACTATTATTATCCAAGATGGATTATACCATTACAGATGTAGCTTCAACAAAATTTGTCCAAACTGTGAAGTTCAAAACAGCTTTAAATCATTGCCTTATAGTCAAGAAGATACAAACATGCTGGGCACTGTCTTATTCTTTCAGGACAGATGTTGCTCTTGAATAAGCAGATACTATATTTGGTACAATAAGTTTTAAGCTGGACTTTTTATCTCTATATGAATATGAATAACAAAGATATATCTCACAAGTTGTGTTCAGACTCCCAGCCTTACCGTATGCCCTTCACAGGTTCTTTCCATGATGTAGACTCCCTGTTGTCAATCTTCCAAAGCAGAGATGTACACAGCTCTTCAAATATGTCCCACCCAAAAGAAAAAAAGTCTTAAATTATAGTTATGTCCAGTTCCTCAGTAACAGTATACTCCTATGTATACTTCTACTCAGCAAAATGCTGTGACTAAAATTTTGCCCAGAGAACATAAAATAGCAATGAATTATTGAATGACTCTTCCTTCAATTACTAAATTTGCATTGGCAATCGAGGTATTAAAGAAGTGACAATTAAACAATCAGTATCGAAAAATCTAAAAAAATGCAAAACTCAAGAAAAATAATTAGTCAAATGCTATGATTCTGCAAATACCTTACTCTGACATGTTTCTGTACTAGCTTGATATTCAGAAAGTTCATGGGAAAATCACACTGCTGACTTGCTGCACAAAGTGTGAATTAACATGTAGGTAACTATACTAACCTGTCTGAACTTCTCATTTTTATAGTTATGTATTTGTTATGCGAAGTAAAAATTATGATGCCTGCAGGTGAAATCGAAACATCAATTCTTTACCATTCAGGCAACACTCATTTATGCAGGTGTCATGTATACTTCTATGCATATTAAGAAGAATGTCTTTTGCCTATATAAGGAACAGATTGTGGTCTTTTCTAATATCTTACCAAGGTGGGCAGGAGAAGTTCCCCTGGTCTATCAGTGGGCTGCCACCTACTGTCAGCAATTTGATTTGAGACTCATACACTGGGACTTTTAACCTAAAAACCACAGGGGGGATACAGGAATCAGAAAAAATGTAGGACTCTACAGTTCCCAGAGTGGTTTTTTCTTACTTTCAAGAGATACAGCGCACTGTCTTGTACGGATGCCTCCCAAAAATTGTCTAAATTGCCTCTCGATGCAGCGCTGCACTGTGCTGGACCTAGCTCAGAGCTATGACTAAATGCAGTAATCTAGCTTTTACAGCTGTGGTATGACAGACAGGGAGGGAGGATGCCTTAATTAACTATGTTTACTTATGTACAAGACATGAAAACAAAAAATGAAATCATTTGAAAACAACAAGGCTAACTGCTTCTACCTGCTCTTTTTCAGCTAAAACAGGTTTTCCATGGAATTCGAGATTTCCTTTTAAATAAGTGATTTATAATCTCAGTAATTCTTGTTTACTGTAAGCAAAACAGCAGATTAGTAATGTGTTAAATATGAGTTATTAAATTCCCATTAGACTAAATTACCATCCTCAGAGATATAGAAAACTACTCCAAATTAATTTGTGTCTTTCAATAACTGTATTTCATCTATTTGTAAAAACACTATTAATTTTAAGGTTTGTGCTACAGCAGCTTGCTTGGTCTTTAAAATAAGGCCAAGACTGTTAGGTCAGATTATATGCCCTATCCTCTTCAGCAAATCTTTGTTGCAAAATTAAGTAAGAAAAAAAAGTACTCTTTTAAGAGTCTTTTCCATGCAGAATAAGATACAGTTAATTTTGAGGGTTCTTTGGCTGAAGTCTAGCATGAAATAATCTTTATATTTCACCTATATCTATTTAGAAATGACTGGGCCAGGCAATAGTCCAGCATCCTCCAGAAGTGTTTTTCTAATGATGTCCCCAGTATTTTTCAATTGTATCTTGCCTAGAAAGGAAGCACTGTTTCCAGACATTTTTAAAAGCCTATTTTTCAAATCCTTAGCACTGTGAAGAAAATGCATGCTTTTTATTTCTTGCTGCCCATTCTAAATATCAATGAATGAGCTGAAAATCTTATTGTAGTAAATATCGCCATTTTTCTTCAATTTGAACGGACTTGACTTCCTTTTGCTGGGTTTTGAATCTACTTCCTTTGAAGTTCTTCATAGAAACAAGAATCTCTGGGATGATGATAGACAGTTTCCTTCTTTGAAGCTAGTGGTCTGAAATCTGGGGTATGACTTCATGCAGCAGTAGTTCCATGGTAGCTGTTCTTCAACAGTTAAAAAATATAGGGAGATAACACACACTTGAGGTTAATATTCAGAGAAAACATTAGAGCATATGTATATGTATATGTATATGTATATGTATATGTATATGTATATGTATATGTATGTGTGTGCTGAAAATTACATGCAGATTATCAGGAGCACTCTATTTAAACTATGGAATGGTTTTTATTTATAGTAAAATGCATTTCTAAAAGACCTATTGCTGTAAGTTGCTGGTGGCATCTATTGAAACCTATTTTTCCATTTAAACCACACTCTTTAAAACCCTTACGTGCAATGTGTGATGTACTTTTTCTACTACTTTGTATTTTTTTAAGTATTTATGTACCTTTGTAACATCTAGAGTAAAATATGTAAGTCAAAAATTTGCTTCTATTCATCAAAGCTAGCAACATTATGTAAACAATTAAGCCCTTACAAATATTACCTTTTCTTTTCTTAAAGACTATACATTTGGTTAGTTGTAGTTTATTCTTCTTTCTCAACTAGTGCTAAAATGTACTTAAGATGTCTTGGTGGGTGTGAGCAAGACTAGTAATAAAATATAGCCCTCTGTACTTCGAATAATCCTACAGAATGAAGTGCCAAATTGTCTAAATGTCTACTTGCATTGTTTTACTTGAAGAACCTAAGTAATACAGCACTATTAATCTCTAAATGGTATTAGTTTTCTATAGATTATCACCATCATTTTGTAGAACACTAATTAAATTTGAAGGCCTTCTTAAGAAGGGCTTTGCTGAAGATAAATCATAAGCCAAAACAAGTGGAAAAAAAAGGCACTGAAAATCTGCCACTTGCCTAATGTCCTCAGTCCCTGCACTCTACTTTTCAATATACTAATCCTCAGTATGCTCAATTTTCATGATTCTAAATGCACGTAAATGCCATAATTAATGTGTTCTTCGGGCTGCACTTATTGACTTGAAAAATATTAATTTGTGTGTTTTGCTTAATCAGAATCTTTTTCCAGCTTTGGTACTACAGGACACATATCTCCAATGCAATTTTTCTCTTAACTTTCCTTCTGGTTTTGTAAACAAGAGGTCAAACTACCACTGTCCCATCAGTGCTCCACTTTCTACACTCATACTTTTGCTTCTTCTTACATAGCTTTTAATGGACATAATGGACATAGAATCATCTAGTTCCCAGCCCTGTGCCATGGGCAGGGACATATTCCACTTGATAGATTGCTCAAAGCTCCATCCAGCCTGACATTGACTACTTTCAGGGATGGGGCTTCTATCACTTCTCTGGGAAATCTGTTCTAGCACCTCACCACCACAGCAGAGAATTTCTCCCTAATATCTAATGTGCCCTCTTTCAACTTAAAACCACTCCCCATTAGTACATGTCCTTGTAAAATGCCCTTCTATGGCCTTTCTCTAGATCTTTTTATGTACTGGAAGCCTGCTATAAGGCCCCCTTGGAGTCTTCTCCAGCAGAACAACCCAAATGGATTCAGACTGGCTTCATCAGAGGTGCTCTTGCTCTCTGATCTTTATGAATCTCCTCTGGACTCACTAGTTAAGAAACAGATTTTACATTTAGGTCCAGTCTAATGCATTTCAAAAGAAAAACAATTTTAGACATAATTACCATGCTCTCTATAAAATCATTCTTATTTCCTATCTCTCCTGGCCACATTTGGTCTTTGCTATTTGCCTTTTTTCTGTAATAAACAAGATTCCATCTTTCATTTTATTGCTATATGCATGGCAGAGTGATGGGAAGGCAGATTTCCTCACAGCAATGATGCTTCAATGCTATCAGTGGTCTCCCCAGGATAAAATATTTCAATTATAAGATTGTCTATGTTTTCCTTTCTTTTCTCTAACAAACTGCTACCATTTCTAAAATTTTTAACTTTCTAAATATCTCAAATCAGTTTGCATATGGTATAAGAAATAGGCACTCCATATTGAAAAATAGGGTGCTATTGAACTATAGCACTTTTTAATCGCTGTATAATCTGCTTAGCTACCATGTATGAATGAGATAAATTGAGGGTTGGACTTCTTTCCAGCCTGCAAAACCATTACAATTTGTCTCTTGCAGACATACAAGCACTAAAAATGAAAAATGAGCAGATACACGAATCTTGATTCTCCACTTGTATAGTACATGCCTGCTGCTGCCTGAAGGAATTTGCATCCCAGTGGAGAACAGAGTGAGAAAGTTTCTATGAAGAGACTCCTCCTTTATTCTCAGTGTCACAATTCTACTTTTCACACAGTACTTTATTAAATTGCGACAAAAAGAAGTCCATGAATTAAAGGAGGTATGAAAGTGTAGTTTTAGGAAATGCTGCTTTCAGTATCTTTTTTTTTGACACAACAATGATGAGCAACAGACACCCATATGTAGCCTATAGACCCAAATCTGAAGTACAAATTAGTATTTTTTAAATGTTTTTAGCAGTGACAGTCACAATCAAAAATTTTAAAAATTTATTTTATGTATGAATATAATAATTTAGATTTAAATTTGTATAAAGTGTGAAATAAATAGTATTTAAACATTTAGGTCTAAATTTATGTCTTAAAAATTCATGTTCAATTTTGCCTTAAGTATGTATCTTCCACATTGCAGCAGCCTTTGTGAAACTGTTGATGAGCCTGATTTTCTCTTTAGCCACTCTGTATGCAACAAATTATAAGCAGGCTACCACAAAATACCACACCAGACAAGAAGAATTAGGTTGCAATTTGCAAAGACATTAGAAGCAAAGGTTGACAGATATTATAGAGAAGGTATTGGAATTAAGAATTTAATCAGCTGAAGCACTGGCTGTCTGGAAAGTCACCGAGACACCAAACTCCACTAGGCTGGTGGAAGAGTACTTGTCCTGGTTTCAGCCAAGGACAGTTCCATTTTCTGCAGTAGCCATGACGGGGCACAGTTTGGGGCAGTGTGGGCATGGCCGGGACCCTAATATTATTCAAGACCATCTTATGTCATTGCCACAGTTGAGGAAAAGGGACTCTCTCACGCACTTTTGGGGTAGGAGGCATGTTTTCCAGTAGGGAAAACGTGGCAGCAGTCAGGTTGGGTCAGGCTGTGCAATGAGCATTTTTGACTGTGAATCATCCTCTTTTTTTCTATACTTTTATTATTAATATTGTTGCTGTTACTGTTCATTTCCTTATCCCAAAACCGTTTCCAATAAATTGCTCTTGACGTGAGTTTTTTACGTTTTGTGCCTCCAATTCCCAGCTCTTTCCATAGAGCAGGAAGTAGCAGGGGAAGGCAGGGGGAGCAAGTGGTGTCTGCTTTGGCAGAGCCTTGTGGGAAGGGGGCACTAAACTGGGTAGTGCCATTCCTAAACCATGACAGGACTACACCTACACACAGATACAGGACTTCATTCTTGTGTTTGGGTATCTGAAATTTGCTTACACAAAGAACAGCATTAGAGTATTTATGTTCCCTCCATGATCTTAAGCTATTTGAAGATATTTTATCTGCTAAGATGCTTTACTTCTGTGCTTTGACTGTGCCTAACATATCAAAATGCTGAAAATTGTGTTAGCTATTTATTTATCTGCTTGTTTAGGTACCTAAATACCTTTTGAAAATACGACCTCATGAACTGCACAACTATTAGGCTTTGACTGTCTGCTACTACTACTCCCAAATCATATGAAAGAGAGGACAGATTAGTACAAATCCTAGGAAGTCCTATGGGAATGTTAAATGCCTTGAGTCTGGTTATTAAATGCATGTACAGTTACTGCTTTCTGCTCCTGGCTTTCATTTGGGAAAAGCTTTTGTCATTATCTTTGTCACTCAGCAGCTGGAACCTCACAGCCTTGAAACTGTCCTCAGATTTGAAAAAACAGTCAACCATGTTGTACCTTAAAAGACTGAATACTGGCATTGTGCAAGTTTAATCAGGTTTTACACACATCTGGCCTCTGCAACACAGCCTGTCTGAGGAAAGTATGCATTCTGTCACTTCCTATTGATAAGGAGATAAATAGAAACAGGACAAATCCACTGGATATCCGTGCTCAAGCATTAGGCTAAAGAAAAAATAAATCCCTGCAGCATTTAATTTCCAGATTTTTTTCTATTGATAATACAATCTCAACTAGAAATCTCATAAGCAAATATTGCTGCTTTCAGTTAAATTATTATTGGACATGTTCCCTGGAAAAAATCAGCCTGTCTTTGAGGCTGTAAAAGTATTCTCCTATTTTAACAATTGACGTTTCAACTTCAGTTAAATAAATGTGATTAATTTTTGATGCTTGATAGCTTCAGATCTTCACATAAATCAGGCTAGAAGAGACCCATGTCCCTAGTCCAACCTCTTGTCCAGAGAAGAACCAGTTCTGGGCTCAGACCAAGATGCTCAAGATTTTACCCAGCTGAGGCATGAAACTCCCCAAAGTCAGAGAGAGTCCAACCTCCTTGAGCTCCTGGCAAAAATATGCTCTTTATTTCCAGCCTGAGCTGGACTCCAGCTTGTGTCAGTGCTTTACACCCTCTTTGCATGCACCACTGGGGAGACCCCATCTGCATCTCCTCCGCCCCCTTACAGTGACACTCGGGATGCCACTGGGCACCCCCAAAACTGTCCCTTTTCCCAATAGAAAGGCCCACAAATGCAGCCTCTCCTTGCATGGCTAGGGCTTCCACTCCACCTTGGTGGCTTCTGCTGGTTTAATTCTGGTTTATCTATATTTTTTTTACATTGGAAGCAAAAAATGAAGACTGTATCCACATGGGATACAACAAGCACTGAATAAAGGGTGATTCCTCTGTGCTGCACCCCAGCTGACACCACCTAAGGTGCTGCTATCCCCACTGGCAGTACAACAGCTGGCTCCTGCTCAGCTTGCTGTCCAGCAAGGTGCTGGGCCACCTCCACAAAACTGTTCCTCATCCCTATAGGGCTGCTCCTGCAGGACTTTGGTTTTAGAGCTTGCCTTCAGAGCTGAATTTCACTTGCAGCACGTTCCTTCCACCTATCCGGTTCAACAGTAGGCAGCCTGACCCTCAAGTGTATCAAATGTTTCCTCTTTGCTGTCATGAGCAAACCTAGTGAGTATGCTCTGCATTCTCTCCTCCAGGTTACAGAGAGAGAGGCTTAACATAACAAGTCCCAGGGTAGGCTCTGCACTACACCGCTTACTGACAGCCTCCAGGCAGAGTACAGCCCAGTTAACTGCGTCCCTGTGAGCCCTACCACCCACCTGGCTGTTTAGTGGTTGTCATCACATCCAGATTCCGATCTCCTAACTTGTATCTAACTTGCTGCAGTCAAGGCAAATGACTTCCATGTCCTCAGATCCAGTCATTGTATCACCAGAGGCAGCAAGGTTAAAAATCCATATTGAACGCATCTTGTCTTTTTTAAGTCACAAAATGTGGTCCCAAAAGTGAAGTCAGCTCCTGTCTACAGTTTTTCCATTTGTTCCCTTTGAACTTCGTACAAAATGCATATAATATTTGAGTCTGTAAAGTCATTAGAGATCCTACCCCAGTCTCCTTGACTTACAAGAGCTGACAGAGAATGGCCTTGCCAAAGATACGACCTCAGTTGTGTCTTATCAGATTTACTTGGTGTGAGACAGTTTTAAGGGGTGGACACTCTAAAATGAGTCACCCCCCACCCCCCTTAACCAATTTAACCAGTTTAACCCCCAGTTTAAGCAATCAGTTTCCACCAATAAGGACAAATTAATACAAGTAGATATAATTTTTTTTTAATGACAGTTACATTAAAAAAAATAGCAACAGGCAAAAAATAACAGTAATAGTCACTACTTGCAATGTTGCTTAAATCTCAGTGAGTCCCCAGGAACAGAGAGAAACTCAAAATGGCAGAGTAACATCTCCCAAAGATGGCACCTTCCGCAGACAACCCTGTGTAGGGACACAAATGGGAAACGGTGGACAAACACCTCTCAGCTCAAACTTCCCCCTGGCCTAAACAAACAGGAAGGTGGGATCTTACAAAGCATGTCTAGGGGCATGTGAGAATTGCCAGCCTGTGTGGGGATAGAGCTGCCACTCCCTGCTTCCTCCTGCCACTCGCTGGACTCCGCTGGTGCTGGTGCTGCTGCTTTGGGTCCCTGCTCCAATGTGGGGGGAAAAAAATGGACTCTCAAGCACTGATATATATATGGTGGCCTAACCATATGTCAGACCAATGGTCAGACTTGCACTGACTCATTGATAGATGTTGCAAATGTCACTGCAACAATTTTTGATTGTGAAATGCAGCTTCTCAGTTTGTACAGTTGCCAGTAGAGCCAAGAGCGAAGAGAGAGCTCTGCTTGTGCAACCTGACTTTAAAAAGACCACCACCTGCTGCCCCTGTGATTTATTTCTGGGTACAGGGCCTAAAAGAGGAAGTAACAATTTTTGGGCACAGATGTATATGGAATACAATAACATTTTGGGTTACAGGTTGTCAGACAGAGATCAAACAGATCTGTGAAATTCTCTCAAGTAATCTCCAAATCAGCCTCATCTACTGCTATCCATTCCCCACTTTGAACACTTCTAATTAAGCATGGAGGCTTGGGAGACCCTGCTGGTGAAGTCTGACCAGAAGAAGGAGAGAAGGCACAGAACACCTCGGCCTCAGTTCTGTCTCCTGTCAGTAAATCACCTCTCCCATTCGGCACTTCCTTGTTCAGCCCTTTCCTGCAACTGTAGAATTTCTTATCGGCCTTGATGTTACTGTAACATTTCTCAACCTAGCTGGACTTTAGTCTTCCTAGCACCAAACCTTTGTATCTGCATAGAGTTTCTAAACTCCTCCTTTTTAGCCTTTCCTTTCTTTGAGCTCCTCTTTGCTGTCTTTTTGCCTTGGAGCTTTGTCATGAGTTCCCTGCTTAGCCAATCTAGCTTCCAGTATGTCTGCTTGTGTCTCTAGATACCATGGTGGACTGTTCTGGCACTTGGTGGAGCTGTCTTTAAAGGCCTGCCAGCTTCCCTAAGTGACTTTGCTTTTCAGTGCTGTCTACCCTGGATGCCCATTTACCAAGTCTGCCAAAATCTACTTTGGTAATGAGCCAAAAGAGCCAAATCTGCTTATTTGAAACCCTGTACTTTGTTACTCTTTCTTCATTTGATTCCAGATCTTGCACTCTCTACTAATACAACCACTACAGCTAAGATATCATTGACTGTCACATGTCCAGCCTTTTCCTCCCTGTGAGAATATCTCCCCTGGTGGATTCATTCAGTGTTTTTTCACAAGGTTATGCCCAGGACCCTTCAGAAATCTTGACTGCTTGTGTCCTGTTATTTGCCCTCTGACCAGATGTCAGGGAGCATAAAGTCAATGTGAGAATGAGTGTTTGTGACACAGTTATTTCAGGAAGGCATTGTCCAAATTGCCACCCTGATGAATGGCTGGTAGCACACTCCTGCCGCAGTGGAGTGTGGCAGACCTAATATCGAGCCCTAGACCCTAAACTCTCAGTGAGCCTGTTGTCTGTCCCATAAATGAGCTGCACACATCTCAACTGTCACTTTAAATGAAAGGGAGCTCCCATCCTTGTCTTCACCTCCTGTCTTTCCTGAAGAGCTCATCTACCCATTGCTCACTCTGACTGTGCAAGCTAAGCCATCGCATCTGCCATTGCAACTTTGCCAGTGTTTTTTCGTTGCACATACATTTCTAGAACCTCCTACATTGTTTCCTAGGCTTAGAGCATTTATGTTGATGCATTTGAGTTAAGTGACCTTTTGCCCTGTTTCATCAGTCCTGAGGCTTCCTTTGTTCCCACCATCCTGCACTCTTTGCCATCCAACCCCTCTACTCGTTTGCATTTCAAGTCATAAACTCCCTCTCTTGTCTCAGCAGTCTAAACCTTTCCTCACCACATTGTCCAGTCTTTAGGTAACAGTCCTTAAGTCCTTGACCCTCAGAAGGGGTCCCAAAGTCATGCCCTGGAGCACATCCACATTGTTGCTTAGTATGGACTCGTTGCATCCAGAGGTCAACAGACCCTTCTTCACACAGTCTGGTGGGATGACAGCTCCATGGCACAGGTACTAAGGCAGCTGACTAGGAAAGATGCCCTTCTTGATTTGTTGCTTGTTAACAGAGAGGGTCTCATGAGTGATGTGGTGATTGGTGGCCATCTTAGCCAAAGTGACCACGAGGCAATCAAGTGTAAAATCTCAGTTAACAGGAGCAAAAGTGACAGAAAACCCTCAGTTCTGGAAAGAGGAGAGTGGAATTCAGGCTGCTCAGGGAAACAATGGGTAAGGTCCTCTGGGCAAATGCTTTTGAATGTGCTAGTGTCCATCAGTGCTGGTCACTATTTAAGCTCCACCTCCAAAAGTCACAGGATCAGGCAATTCCAAAACATTGGAAGTCAAGTGGACAAGGCAGAAGGCTGGCTTGACTGAGCAGGGATCTCCTTTTGAAGACAAGGCAAAAAGGAAGGTGTATGCCCAGTAGAAGCAAAGTCAGGTGATGTGAGAAGAATACAGAGATGTTGCTTACCACTGTAGGGAGCAAATTCACGTGACCAAACCTCAGCTGGGGTGGAAGATGGCCAGTATTGTGAAGGACAATAGAAAGAGGGGTTTAAATACAGTAATGGCAAAAAGCATTGCAGAAGTTACATCAGCCCGTTACAGGATGAAGATTATCACCTCACAAATAGGGAAGGGGTCATAGAAAAATCCTGGAAGAGTTCAAAGAGTGAACTCTCAGGCACGTAGTGTTACTCTTAGAATAGTCTCGTGCAGGAGTTGGACTTTGATGATCCTTGTGGGTGCCTTCCAATTCAGGGTATTCTATGATTCTGTAACTCTGCTTGTGGCAGCAGACTATGCCAATGCATGCATCCCTACCTGGCACCAGCCCAAAGAGGTCTGGTTCCTGCCTTGGCGAGAGCTGGCTGCAAACTAAGTCTAAAATGCACTTTTATTGGGAGAAGCACTTGTCAGAGATGGAGTGCTAGAGCTTGTCCAGAGTAAAACTGTCCCAATAACCCTTTCCAGGCAGCCTAGGGTTCCTAGAGAAATTTGTAGACTATCCCAGAAGCAGAGACTAAACCAGAGACTGGTGCACAAACTCTCCCCTCTACTTGCTGAGCTCCTTGGATGTTACTTTTAAGTAAGGTCGAACCACCATTAATGCAACCAGATTTTTCCTAGGTTCTGAGGCAGCTGAGAAGAAAATCAGAACATTCAGAGTATCTGTTACTACTACGTGAAAATGAAAAATTAGATGCAATTCCATTGTGCGTCTCTTAGTTGAGTCAGCTGCATATTGCAGTACAGTCATGTGGAAGAGAAACATTTGATTTTCTTCCTTTTTAAGTAGCAGAAGCAAAAATAGGCAGAAATGTGAGATGTCATCTCTTCCTGTTCAAGCAGGGCAACTTTTGAAGCAGAACACACAGAATGAAGAAGCTGTGATTTTTTTTCCTGTCCACTGTGTTCCTGAGAGTAGGCATGCAGGTATAGGAAAGAAAAGTGTTTTTTCTTGGGTCACACATTAATTTAAAGAAAGATTTAGATGAATGAGCTTTTATTTGAGACAAGTGCTATAGAATTTGAATAGAGAAAACTTGCATAGAAAACTGCAAACTCCCAGAGAACAACCATAGGACTAGTCAGAGCACTAAGAGACTCCAAGTTGGAAAGAATATTTTTTGCTCTCTTTGCATTTAGATAGAACAAGGCCAGAACTCATCATGTAATGTGATTTTGACTAAGGTTAGAAAAGCTTTCCATCCACAGAGAATATCTTCTTTTCCCTGATTTTACTTCTTCCTTGTTGGAAAATTGATGAAATTGAACACAGCACAGACATAGTATGTGGGTCCATTATTTTTTTCATTCTGAAATCTAACTTGGTACACTGAGTAGAGAGACTGTTTTCCAGTGAGAATATACGTCTGAGCCTCCCTTGCTATATTATGGCTGGTTATATTCTATAGGTACATTTGAGAAATGTGCCCAAAGGCAGACTTAAACACTTCTGGCTGTGGGGTAGGAAACCTTAATGTTTTATGAATGGAATGATAAAACAGTGTCTTTATATTTCTGAAATTAAATTCACTTGAAAAGCCCTGTAGTGCTGGTATCATCTGAAATAATTACAATGATGACTTCCCTATTCAATTAACCTCTTTTAAAGCATTGTATTAGCAATTGTGGGTCATCTCAATGGGGACAAAAATTGTCACACACAGAGCAGAGTGAAAACATAAAGTCACAGTGGCACAAGTTGCAGATTCAGTCATAAAATCACTGCTAAAAGTACTTTGAACTCCCTGTGCCAGGAAAGAAATTCTCCATTAGCATAATTATGAATTTTGTTTCAAGAGCTGAAACTTGCAAGAGAAAAAAAGATGGATATAAGATGGGGAATAGTGATTTTTCAGAGTTTTGTGAAATTTAAAAAAAACATCAAGTAGATGATTCTACAGTTGCTCTGGTGACTTTTTTACACAAATCTGCACAATTATTTGTGATCAATGAGATGCTGTCTACAAATGTTTGAAATTCAGCATCTGCTCTTGCTTAACACTTTTCATTGGCAAGGTCCTGTCTGGAACATTTATACATTAACTCTGAAAAATATTTAACATTAGTCATACTTACCTAGATTTTTTTTTTTAAATAATGCCACACGGAATTATGGTTAAGTACTTTAAAATTCACTGATATGTTAAATAGTTCTTATGCTTGTTAATATCTGAAAAACTTTTTAGGTTTAGTAAAGGACTTTTTATTTTTCTGAGGACTGTCCTTGTATTATTCTAGAGTCAGTGTCCATGAATAAAAAATGTCATCACTAAAACCTGACATAAATCTAACTACAAAAAGGTTGCTATTTTGTATTTAAGGTAACTTTCTTTCTAAGGCTCTACGAGGAGAAGCAGATGTATAATTACTTAATAAGTATGTTATTTATTAGCTATAGGCTAGTTATTACTGGGCACACTAAATTACTGTTTCTATCAATAATTTTGGTGTTTTCCAGAAAGTCACTTCTTTCCAAGTCTGGTAAGTCCAGGTGCCTAGCTTCAGTACACAAAATCATTTAGGCTCTGTGTTTCATTATTTTTTGTTATAGGAATTAATCACATTTGGGAAAAGGACAATTTTCTTCAGACTCGGGTACATGAGTTACAATCTTATTCTAATTCTTGTTGTCCAGTGTGGTTTTCTACATAAGTTGTGATCTTCTCTTGGCTCAAACAGAAGGAAAACAGAGGGTATTTTGTTCCACTCAAATTCTGTCAAGTGTAAATTGTACTTTCTCTGGACAGATCCTTAAGTCAAGTCCCTCTGTTTTCACTGGGAAAATCCTAGATGCAGTGTGAATTAGGCGAAGTTTGGGTGGTATGAGTCTGCAGAGGAGCCCTCCAGCTGCCCAGGGCAGGACTGGTGGAAGAGAAAGGTGAAAGGGTGTGAATGTCAGGCAGGTAGGGCATCCACAAGGAGCAAGTCATCCACTAAGGCAGTGCTCTACAGAGACCTCCTTGCAGAAAGACAGCACTGCTGATACAGGACCCTTACTGGTACCCCACTGACAAAGGCAAGGGAATTCTTCTTTTAAAATCTCTTATGTAAAGCCTAATCACTGGAATCAACTTTGTCCTTTCTAAGGCTGTTTTTGGGGAGATTTTCAGTCTCCTACAGAAAGTGCGTTGTGTTTTCTGACCCATGTGTTGGGAAAAAGTGAATCCCCTTGCCTTTCAGTTACTGACTTACAGGCACTTTCAGAACAAAAAATCCAGCCTCCCATTTGCATTTGTTATCTCTACCTGTTCTTAGTAGACTTAAAATATGACAAAAAGCAGTAGCATCAGGACATCATGAGAAGGATTATTGAAATATTGTCAAGATATTAACATTTCACAAACCTTTCAACTCCTAATCAGACTCCACTTTCCAACTTTCCTGCTTAATAAAAGATAGGTTTGAACACTAATCCATTGATAATGAAAACCGGATGCCCATTTAATCCTTTACTGTCTCTACTTGTTCTTCCTGCCTCCTGTCAGATTCTATGCAAGCACTACTGCACCAACCTTGTTTAAAGAACTGCAAAACATATCTGAGACATAAACTTTCCTTTTAAGTCTGGACTTCAAATGACATCCTAATCGTTTTTGTATGTTGCTTTCCATAGTGCATTTTTTTGCGGGAGGGTACCTTCTCTAAACTTGTTGAGAATACTGCACATAAGTGTCATCCGTTACTGGGGAAAAAAATAAAAAAAGACACATTTAATAGAATCCTGGGGTTTTAATTTTCAGTAATTTGAATAGGATGAAGGTAAAGCAATATTTGTGCCTATGAATTATGATTTGTTTACATCTCGCTGAAGTTCCCCCCTAGAATGCTATGGTTGGGTCATATGCCTTTAAATATGCAGGCGAAACAGATGAATTGAAAATTCTGTTGACAGGTAAATGTGAATCATCTCTTTTCATTCAAAGGAAAATAATCAGGCTCTTTTCAAATAATATAAAATGTAAAATGATTGCCTTTTGGGGAGGAGGCAGGCTTATCAGCATCTCTTCTATAGAAAATGATTTCCATTTTGTCGCTGAAGGAACATATGCTGCAGCTTATCTTGTCACTTGACTGCAGTTTTTGATATTTATTAACAGTTGATTTCCTGTAGATGTTGTTTTTTCCTGTTTCTCTTCTCTCATCTCACCAATCAATTATTTTCCTGAGAATGACATCTGCCCTTCTTTTTTATTCTCATTTCCTTAAAGAAGATTATTTTATTACTAGTTTCAAGAAGCATTTATAATGAGTAGTACAGCCCTGGTTTTATACATGATTTATAACAGTCTGTATCTGAGGCTCCACTTTCTCCTTTACCCAACTTTTCCCTGGTCATTTTTATCAAAGTCCATGAGCCTGGGATTGTGTAGTCATTGCAGTAAAGTATAGAAATTATGAATTATGTCTTCAAGGAAAAACTTAAGTATTCATTAGAGATGTACATGGAGTAAAAAGCAAGGCTGACTAAAAGATACACAATTGTATACAGCATCTTCAAGACGATTGCTACAAAATTAAAGGCCTGCTATGCATTAGCTTGATGTCCTAGGAGCACTAATGTTCTGCATCTATGACTGGCAAAATCAAGAGTCTTGTAAGCTATTGCTCCACAGTTAGGCTTTCAAAGATTATAAAAAAATCCTTTCCCCCTTCTCGCTTCAGATGTATCAGCTTGCAATTTTCATAGTCTCATATCTTTCAGTTCTCTGCTTTAGCCTTTGATGTATGTTGGGTTTGCACTGTTCTTTTTTTAATGTGACTCATCTTAGAGGAGTAGGAAAGAGTGTCTTATAATTTGCCCCTTTTTTTAGGATAATAAGACATGTTAGAAAAGGTATCTTCTTTGATCGCAAATTGATAAACCATAGTAAAGCCTTGGCCTGCTACTTAAATGCCATTCTCCACACAAAAAGCACAAGAAGCTGCATCATAAAAAATTTTGCTCCTGAAGGCAGTACTAGATCTCAGATCATTTGCTTTCATGAGAGCAGATTACATGAAATATTCCTACTTTGCTGTGTTACTATATTGCTTACCTCTTCAAGCTGATACTTTAAAGTTGCTAATGCATAGTTGGCCAAGATTGTTCTTGTCAAAACACGGTTTGTACTAGTTTATCTGTGAAACAATTCTGTGGGAAAAGTGAGTGACCTACAGAAGAAAAATATTTGTTCTCGTAAGTTTATAAAAAGTCATTACAAGCATGTAAATTATACATATTGAGTCACAAATCCTTGTGACAATAGGTAGAATAAAAGGTTGCGTGGCTGTTATTTGAGTAGGGGGAAAAAAGTATAAGAAATCTTCTACTGGTTACAAAAAAAAAAAAAGAAGAAAAATAATAATCTTGACATGCCTATTTCAAGATCTAAAACCAAAGCTTGGACATGCATGAATTGTCTTGAGTCCTGGAAACAGAAATATTTCAGTTGAGCTAAGACGGAAGAGCTGTGTGATGGTGAATGTTCACAAAATAGCAGGAGAAGCAAGGAGACCATTCTTTGTCAGTGTCAGTCACACAAGAGTGATGCAGAGAGAAGCACAGCCAGGTTTCCAGCCTTTTAGCCCTCCTCATTGCAAGCATCACACAAACAGACCCACTTACATGAATTTAGCCCTGGTACATATAGGACACTATTACTGAAACCCTGATTTCCCTGTTAAAGAAACACACAACTATCTATACCTTTCAAATGGTTAAGTAATAATTTGCCCTAGATTCCCTGAGCCTGTCTGACAGGTGCAGAACTAGAGGGAAGGAAGCAGGTAAATGGTGGAGTAGGCTGAATGGCTGTAGTAGAAAGATATATTGATCTTATAAGCATTATTAGTACAAAACTAAGAGATAGGTGAAGTCTTTTGTTTGTTAATAATAGTTTTGAATGCTTAAGTTTAATAGAGGAAACAAAAAAAACAATCAAAACCCCAGCAATATTTGGAGTGCACAGTGCTAACTGCTCACTAGTTAGAACAGTAAACAGGCTGAAATAAACAGTGCAAGGAATCATATAAATTAAACAAGCATTAATTCAGTTCTCTGGTCTTATGAACTGCAAAAAATCACAGTTCTTTAATTATTATTTTGATCTTAAATTATGCATCATAAATATTTAGTAGTTAATAAATGTTTTCTTTAATTATTTGTTAATCTATTATTGCAACAGATTGTATATTGACTTACTATAATCTGAATTTCCAAAATAGCTATTGCAAGAGCTTTCAAAAACAAATTAGTAATTGTGAACATCTTTTTGCCCTAAGATATTTTAAAGAGGAGCTATATGAAGGTTAAGGTAGTCTGTACAATTCCTAACCAAGCTATTCCTGAATTTTTCTAAAAACATGGAAGTTTCTAAAATTATTATCTATTTAGTACTATCAGCTCTCACATATTTTTGTGTTTGTAAACTGTTTTCTGTCTTTACTGTATTTATTGTCACCAAATACAGGCATGCTTCGAAAAGCAATGAACCTGATACTGCTACATCATGTATTTAAATAAACTAGAGTGCTAGGTAAACAGAAACTGACTAATGTCATTGGAAAATAATGAAAACGTAGAGTGTAAACTCTGATGTTGTAGTGGTTTGAAACCCAGATGAAAAACTAAACCCCACTCAAGCTGTTGTTTTTCCCCTACCCATTTGATAATGGAGGAACATTAGGAAAGATTCTAAGTTGGAATCACAAAGTACTGGAAATCACAATACCCACAGCAGTATTATTAGGGGAAAAAAAAAAAAAAAAAGAGGTATACAAATGAGAGAGGGTGTTTTAGCCATAAAAGGATGTTCATAACTGAATCTTGCCCCCACCCACCGGAGTACAAAAACTTCCCCAAAACAATGAAGAACTGGGACAGAAACCAAACCCCTCAGAGCTTAGATCATCTGTGCTGTGCTGCCCGCTCTTGTCTCTGGACCACTGTACTTGGCTGTGTTCAGCAGTGTTGGTGCAGCTCCTTCTGCTCTGGCTGGGGTTTTTGGTTCCACCGCCACTCTGCTGATGTGGTGTCTCTCTCCCAAAGCCAAGCAGCAGTCAGGAGTCTTGTAGTGGGGCTCCCCAGTGTGGCACGGCGGTGCTTGGGGCTCCCCAGTGCCAGCACAGGACACCCTCCTGATCCAGCTCTCCCGGTGCGGTGCTGAGTGGCAGCACAGTCCTGACCCCATGGGGTACCTCACACTTTCCAGGGCAGGACAGGCAAACTTTCATTTCTAGCTCAGCTTTTTCCTGCCAAAATCATACCCCGAGCAGTGATGTGGGTGGTATGGAATTAAATGGCGCTAGAAACTCCACCCCACTTTTTCTCTATACCTAGGACATATGCGAAAAACCTAAAATGCCCCTGTTTTAGATGAGTTCTTATTGTAAATTCTCAAATGCCTAATTTTTCTTACAATCAATTTTAATTTTAATATTTTCTGGACTTTTCGTTCCTTTAGTGATTAAAAGCATTGTACCATTTTTGTTCCATGAAAATATTAAAGAAGTAATTAAGCAAATGGTCTTCACTTGCACTAGCTGTAAAAAAGAACGGAGAAAAGACAAAATATTTGAAATATATGGGGTAAAAAGACTCATATGGCAATTTTTTACGTGTAGTAAGAAAAGCAATTTATTTTATGAGCACTTTGTGAAGCAGAGCAGTTACTACGTTTAGTTTCAACATACTAAAATAGATTCAGTGAGGAGTTAAACATTAACATATTATTGTCGGTTATAAGTGATAGGAACTGTCAAATTAAGCTTTCTTAGGTTTTCATTTACTTTTCATCAACTGACTCCCTAGAAAAGTAACACATTTTATGGTTTATATTTCTAGTATATCAAAACTTTAACATTTGCTGGGCTTTTTCTCACTATCTGCATGTAATTACTTAATTACTGTACATGGTATGAAGAACAAATGAACTTTTTCTTTTGGCTAGTTATACCCTGGGAAAATCTTTATGTTCTCTAGCATTTCAGTTTTCTGAAACCACAGCTGTTGTGTTGACTCTTGGCAGAAAATGAGGAATTCAATAATCTATCCCAGAAAACTCTCTTGCTCAGAATTTTCTGTTTCATGTCAATAGCCACACGTGTTCTGAGCCATTTATTGGCACGTGACTACTTGGCAATGAATATTTCTATGAACATATCTTCCCATCTCTGGTTTTAAGGGTTCATGCTCCATTTTGTGAGATCATCACAAATACGTTTGTGCAAAAAACTTCCTATAAACAAACTTCTATCAGCTGTATGCACTAGTCTTCTTCAGTATAAGTGGACCACAGGCAGCCAGTCAAGGCAAACCCTACAAGACGTGAATCTAATCTCCCTTAATGGAGGACTGTGTCAAACCCATTTCTTGATAAAGGCCTTGTACCATTTCCTCCTGTGTGATCTGGGCATTATCAGCTGCTTCACAAAAGAAGAGTAAGAATAAAGATATGTACAAGAAGACATTGTAGACACAACAGCTAAGGAGAAAGTTTTTGACTCTGTATATATGTCCTTAGTGTGTTCCTTTGCCTAAGAGGAGGCATTTTAAATCTAGCATTTTTGTTGGTATCTTTCCATGGCTGTCTTATACATTCTCCATTCCACTCTGTCTCAATTTGTTGAAGGCCAGAAATTTTATTCCTTTAAATTTTCTTCCTTCTTCATACAGAAAATAAAAGTATTTATTTTCTTTTATCTAAGTATGTATTTCCTTACTGCAAATAAGAAGTTAAAAGTAGAGATAAAACAGACAAGAACAGATATCTTCCGGAGTAGGGAAAATGGAAAGCAACGTGATCTAAAGAGTTAAATCTTTCAAGAGATGCAGCAGATGGTCATAGACATCAAGGTTGATTGAATTTACTTGCTAGTTTTATTATATTCATTAACCCAACTATATCTTGTTGACTTGAGGCTTTGAGAAGAACAATGACTGTTGGTAATGAGTGAACAAACCAATGAAAGATATCACCAAACAGATTAAAAATATTTGCAAGTGTTTTAAATTCTGTTAACCAACAGTAAAGGAATTACATAATGCATTGGTTGCATCTTGGTACCCTGGCCTGAATAAAAGATTGTTATGTGGTCCTGGCTGAACACTTTGTCCCTCCCATCTCTACATAAGCAAGGTATTTTCCAGGCTGATGTACCTGCGTGGTACAGCTTGTGCTATTAAATATTCTTTGTGCTGTGTGGGTGTAGATTTTGTTTCTTCAGGTATTTTTAGCAAGCAGCAGATATATATTGCACAGAGTTCAGTTTCCTGAGGTAGGCACCTAATGCTGTTTCCAGTGCACTAAAAAATGTGAGCATTCATGTATGACTGGCAGATTTGACGTAGTGAGTACAGGGAACCATCTCCCTTCTGAGTGTCAGCTGGAGGGTAGGTCAGACAGTCAAAGAGGCATCTATGTTTAGGCAACTAAATCCTGTCCATCTGTTTTTTGGTCTTATAAAACTCTGATTTCCTGATGTGATCCATGGGATTCCTGACACTGGTTGGTGTAGTGCTTTGGATATCCTCTATTAGTAGCTGCCTTCTAGCACATAAGACAGCTAATATAGGCAGATAGAAAGGTGTCATAATTCTGAAAGGGATTAAGTAATTTTCAGCACTATGTTAGATCATCTGTCTCCATTTCTTCTTTTTCCTTATAAACACGAGAAAAACATACATTACACATTATCGTAACTCTGTGGAGGAAGGGAAAAAGCAGACACACAGACCAAAAAGGCAGCAAAACCTTTCTCTTGATCTTCACCTGTAAGATTCATGGTACAGATGGTGTCCAATAATGCTGCTTTCATTAAACATAGCCTTGGAATTTTGCCTACTGCAGTTTACTAAACTTTAGTGTTAACTGTTAACAATTATGGTGATTTAAATATAAAATTGGATAATTTGCCTGCACCGAGTTACAATTTAGTTGTTGTTTTTGCACAAGATAGCTGGCTTCAGGGTTGAGTTCTTCAATTTCTCTAAATTTCTGCAAATTAACAAGTCCAAGGTAGTAAATGTTTAGTGTTTTGGACAATAATATCATTATGATTAATTTCCTTTTTTTGCACTTATTTATTAGACAAAATCACAGGGACCTTAGAGATCATCTCATTCCAACTCTTCATCACTGACAGGGGCACCTTCCACTAGGCCAGGTTGTTTAATGCCCCACCCATCCTGGCCTTGAACACTTCCAGGGACAGGACACCTACAGTTTCTCAAAGCAAGGTGTTCCACTGCCTCACCACCCTCAAAGTAGAGAATTTCAACTCTATATCTAATCTAAATCTGCCCTCCTATGGTCTTCGGTTGGTTACCTCTGATCCTATCACTACAGTATCCGATAAAGAGTCCCTCCTCATCTCTTTTGTAGGCCTCCATTATGTGCTGGAAGGTGCTATATGGTCTCCCCAGAGCCTTTGCTTTTCCAGGCTACACAATCCCAACTCTCTCAGCCTGCTCTCACGAGAAAGGTGCTCCAATCTCACACCTACCCTACTAAACTTCCATGTGTTTGAAGGGTTTCATAAGAATCAGAACTTTATATGGCTGTTCTATAAAGCTAAATCTCAGCAAAACAATATTACTGATTTATGGATTCCACAGGAAAAGATATCAGATCTCATTAACTTTATCAAGCCTGGATTTTGAACAAATGCCAAACATTAAAACTATTGCTTAATTCTATGATGTTTTCATTTTAATTTAGGAAAAAATTACACATCTCACTATGAGATATATAGAAAAGTATATCAGTTTCCAGTAACAGACAAATATCTCCCTCATAGGAAAAAGAGAGGCTAAATATGTCTCCAAACCCATTCTCTTACAAGTTATTTGAAAGGTATGGAGGTGAAATGGTGACTACCTTAATTAACTTGTTTTCTTATTTTATCAAAAATCTGAACAAAACATCAACTTTTCTCTCTCTTCAGTGTTAATTTTGAAAATGCCTAATGCTCTTGAAAATTAGGCATTCATGAGATACAAGTGTTGTGCAAATTTGTCCAGGCAGCAGTGTGAATAAGACTCATGACCTGCCTTTGCTTTGCTAATTTTAATTTTCATTTGAAACAAAAAAATTGATTGTATGAATTCCTTAAACTAGTTTAAAATAGTGACTATTTTATTTTTCTTCGCCATCCTATGACTCCATCATAAACATTCAAAATTCAGCAGCTAGTAGTACTGTTTCCAAGATTTAAAATTCTGAAGACAAAAGGAGTCTGTTTCTTGCTCGAGCAGCTGGAATTGGACTATCACAAACAACATATTAATTCTATCTCACATATTCTTTTTTTATTAGATAATCATTCAAGAAATTTTGGTTTCCCAATCAGCCACTTAACCACAGCAGTGAAACTGGGGAGCTGTTTGTTGTCTTTCACAAGAGATTAAATTTTGGCCTTCAGCCAGTCAGTCTGAGCCAGCACTAATATAATTCACAACTGGAAGAAGACAATCAATTAATCAATACCATAATTTGGAACTGACCACAGCACTAACGCTCAGCTATTAGACTTACTGACTGACATCTTTTAGGATTAATGAGGTAGCAAGAGCAGACAAACTAAAGATTAATTTAAAGACTTTTTTGTTCTCAGATCAAGCTGCCTACTCTATTTTGCCATTTTTTAACTTAGATATGTCATTGAGAAACACTAATGTAAATACCGAGTATTGAAAATAGAAAATTGCTCTACCACTGATGGATTAGAAGCACTCATAGATGTCCTCCAAAGATTTGCTTGTTGATTTAAAGTGAGCTAATTCTATGCTAGCATCCATATTGTCTCACTACAAAATATAAACTCCATTTTAGAGAAAGATGGCATTTCCATTTTAACTTGCACACTGGTTTGGATTTTTTTTTTTTTATTTTTTTTTTTTTTTAAATCCAGGTTAAACCTCATGGCTTCAGGATTTCCTGCCCAAAGTCATTACATATGATTTATCCCAGGGCCATTTACACAGAGCCTTTTTGATAAAGCTATCCTGTCTCTCCAGTTAATCTTTGAATATATAGCTTTTGGTTAGTTTTTCAGTAGACCAATTATGGCTCCACTGATGACACTAATCATAGAATCATAGAATATTAGAATATCCTGAGTTGTAAGAAACTCACAAGAATTATTGAGTCCAATTCCTGTCCATACACAGGACCACCCCAAGAGTCACACCATGTGCCTGAGAGCAGCGCACAAAGACTCCTTGAACTCTCTGAGGCTTGGTGCTGTGGCCACTTCCCTGGGGAGCCTGTTCCAGTGCCCAATCACTCTCTGGATGAAGAGGAAAAGGTTCCTGATATCCAGGCTAAAGCTCCCCCGACATAAATTCAGGCCATTCCCCTGGGTCCTTTCACTGGGCATCACAGAGAAGAGATCAGTGATTCCCCCTCCCCTTCCCCTTGTGAAGAAGCTGTGAACTGTCACGGGGTCCCCCCTCAGTGTCTTCTCCAGGCTGAAAAAGCCAAGTGACTTCAGCTTCTCCTCATATAGCTTCCCCTCAGACCTTTCATTGTCTTCACAGAGCTCCTTTGGACACTCTCCAATAGCTTTACATCTCTCGTATATTGTGGCACCCAAAACTGCCTCCATCACTTGAGACGGGGTCGCCCCAGCTCAGCAGAGCGGGACAATCCCCTCCCTTGCCCAGCTGATGATGCTGTGCCTGATGCACCCCAGGACAGGGTTGGCCCTCCTGGCTGCCAGGGCACTGCTAACCCATGTTCAACTTGCCATCAACCAGGACTCCCATCTCAATTTCCACAGCACTGCTCTCCAGCCTCTCATTCCCCAGTCCGTACACATATCCAGGGTTGTCCTTCCCAGGTGCAGAATCCGGCACCTGTCTTTGTTAAACATCACATGGTTGGTGAGACTCAAGCCCTCTAATTTGTTTACTTCTTTATCAAATAGATTTTTACCAAAGCAGAAGTTAGCAAATATATTACAATAATCAAGGTCTCAATTTTATTTTCAGAATTTTTACAGGTTTATTCTTGTCTTCTTTTAGGATAAAAAGAATACGGGATCTGTAGCATTTTGCATATGAGAGTGGAGTAAGGCCATCTCAGTCCTTACTGACAGGATAATCAAGCCCACATAAACTCCAACTGACAAAAAATAAAGTGTCTTTTTGCATCCTGCTGGCTTGTTAGCATGCTTTTATTACACAGAAATTGGTTACCTTATCAGTACCTTTCATGGTGCTGTGCATGCAGTTGCTTCTGCAGCTGTTCATGTCAGCTCTCAGCTTTAAGCTCAGAAGCAGGAGCCAATACCTTTTCAGAGGAGCTGGATGAGAGCCTGGAAAACACCGTCCCATTTAAAAGCAGTTCCTTTCTGGTAAACTAAACTGTAATTTCCAAATATCTTAGTTTAATCATATTACCTGATGGAAACACTATACAGCAGCAATGGTACCCCAACTTAGTCTACAAAAAGTTCTCTTTTCTGAACATATAACAAATTCCAGAATGCTACCATAGTAGGGCATGAAAATGATTGGTCTCTGGCACAAGAAACCATAAATCAGTCTTTCTAACGACCTGAATTCCCATATCAGTGAAACCAGACCTTTAAAAAACATTTAGCTCTAAGACAACCATTCTTAGTTCTTTCTCACTTTTCTGTAGTCTCAAAGAGCAGAAAAAACTCAAAGAAATATCTGGATGATTTCTCTGTTAAAGACATTATATGGCTTCTGTCCATCTTCGGTGCCTAGTAACCTTTTAAAAAGTATATATCAAATTTTAAATGAAACATTGGCCATGTAGCAAATTAAACAAAAAGACTGTCTTCCGGTTTACATTGATTCTTGTGTATAGAGCTTGTTGCACTATATTTTCTTACATATGCTTGATTCTGGTGTGTATAGAAAGGCATAGAGGCTTACTTAGCATGTTATGGGTGAAGTATTCTCAGTTTTACCAATCAAAAAAATTCCCTGATTCCCTTTAAAAACAATTACATTCAAAAGAACTGAAAAAAGAATAGGTGTTTTCAGTGGAGTTATTTTTCTTAACTTTCCGCCTCCCACTGCTGATCAACCATGTTTAAAATTTTTTTTCTGAATATTTATTTTTAATCGAATTCTATCTTAATCAATGTTAGGTATCTTAACCAAAACCCAAAACAGAACGAGGAATGGGAAAAGAAGGTGAATGTCCACCCAGGGAACATAGTAACTAACATAGTAACGCACATACCATTAGTTTGGATAGAGTGTAGATTGATTGATAGATATATCAGGCACTTAGTTACACAGTTAGTTTCAATTTATGCACCCCTGGCCTTTCTCTCTTTATTTTCTCTGTCTCTATATGTGTGTATGTACGTATGAATATATTTACCTATGCATACATATGAATCACGGTTACACACTAACTGGCAGCGCTGTACTATATTCTTTCTGGTTGTTTGTGATAGCTAGCCCAGAGCAAAAGGAGCACACAAAGTATGCATACAGAGCAACAGCATCAGTACTTCCCCAGCACCAGCACTTGCTGAGCACTTGTACTTTCTTGGGACTAGTGGGAGAACCCATCTACGGAATCTCCCTCCTTCAGTTTACACAAATCAGTTATTTTGGTTTTGGTCTTTGGTCCTTGCCATTCTTCTTATGTCCCCCTTCCTCCTCTTCATATACCAAAAGCTGGCTCATATCCCATGATTTCTCTCCTTTGCTGGCCAGCAATGAGCCACTGGTGACTTGTTTGTAGCCTAGGGCCTCCTGTATCACACTGTTCCTGACTTTTCAAGGTCCACTAGGACCCATTTTTATTCTAGCATAAGAGATAGCTCATTCTACAGAGAACAACTACATACTATTATTGTTTGTCCCTCTGCATATATGTGTTCCAGAAGTGTTTTAACAGTGTATAATAAAATAAACAGATGCATATAGCTAAAACGTAGACAAACTTACCCTATTACTTTTCAGTATCAAAAAATATCAGGCAAAGATGGTTTAGGTATTAAAATGAGAAAGATACTAGAGCTAAGTTTTCTTGAGTTTTAGTCTCTATTTAAGCTTTTTGGCCACTGAAGGGAGCTCTTCTGACTTTGCATAACCTAATGCATATTTGCAAAGAAAATCAGTAGCTAATTTTAGTAAAACTTATTGATGGAGTAGCTAAACTATTCCGTCTACAGACAGAAATATTTCACATACATATCCTGTATATTGTCACACATCCTGAACAGATTTTTTGTTGAGACTTACGATCTGATTTTAAAAATTGTTAAAGGCTTATATTTTAGCCTCTATTTAATGCAGCTGATGTTTTCACTTTGGCAAGGAGAAAGTGGTACTGTAATAAGTGGCTGTAATTGCACTGACTACTATTAGTTGGTAGAACAGTGGTAAAGTATTCTTTAATTTATCATCGTACTGAAAGCAGTCACTATGAAGACCCTACTGTTACTGCTAAGAAGAAACTTTGAAGTGGAAAAAGCTGCTGCTCTGTATCACGACCATTGACCAGTTCCCTGGATACACTTAGGTACACCTGACTAAAGCTTTCATTGGAAAATGGATTGCTTCAAGTAACTCAGAAGGTCTAATATATAGTCTACCTCATTTATTTTTCAAAGATAGTGGAGCCAGTCATCCCAGCAAAGTGGCAACATTTTTCTCTCTACACACAGGGAGAAAAAAACTTCTTAGCTGGCCCTGCTGGTACTGTACTGAATATAATCAGCCTGCTTTTCCTTCATCCAGAAAGCAGAGTAGGGAAAACCTATGGCACAGTTTATTTTATCTATCCTGTTGTCTCATGTTCTTTTCCCTCCAAAACGTGTTGGCTCCCTGAAGAGGAAGATACATCTATTACCTTAAAGCTGGAATAGTTTGAAAGAACTGGAGAAATGAGATGGGGACAGGCATAGCACAGAAAAAGGTCTTGATGCAATATTTATGTTAAGCATACATTATAATTGTATGAATTTTATAGGCTGACTGGGATTTTTAAAGAATTATAATTATATATAATAAAAATAATATTTATGTTATACATTGCATTAATATTATGCAATAAAACCCAATCATTATAACTATTAGTATTTTAAGAAAAGCTCCTCTTTAGTTCTTCTTTTCTTCACAATCCTGAATAATACGCATGCAAAACACCCCACTCTATTACACAAAAAACGTGCTCTGCATTCATTGTACTATCTCCTCTCAGTGGAATTCGCCTTTAAATACTGACTCAGAAAAATATGGAATTCCATTTACTGTGCTTTATTGACTTCTTCAATGTGTTGTTATATGATTAAAATGAATTTAGCTGTGGTGGTTTGGTTTGGTTCGGTTTGCTTTGGTTTGGTTTGGTATGGTATGGGTTGCTTTGCTTTGGTTTTTTCTGAATCTGAAACTTATTTTGGATTAATTCATCAGAATAGCAGTAATGTGTAGGGAAGGATTTTCAAAACATATATGCTATTAGTGATGCACTTCTGTCTTCAGCTTAAGCTCTGACGACACCTCTCATTTTCTCCTGGGGGGAGAAATCAGAAGGAATTACACACCATAACTGACCGGCATTGTAATTGAAATTCAATAAACAATTCTGTTGGCAATAGGTAAACAGGAACAGACTCTGGCTCACTCACTTTTAACTGTGCTGATGCTTTGTCAGGCTGATCAGAGTTGCCTTTCAGAAATGAAGACCAGCTCACAATAGAAGTCCAAGGACACAGTTCTGTCAGATATGATACTACTGTCACCAAAGAGACTGTTCACTATACAAATATGCTTTAAAACAGTCTTTTACTTCTGTTGAGTCCTGGGACTCTTCCATCAAATCAGGGATTTTACTGTATACATATTTCTGAGTATGTTTTGTTAAAATTATGACTGTATGGTTAGGCTTCTGTGAAGAGCTTGGAGAAAATAGTGCTATGTTGCAGCTGGCCCAACAGCTGCTGTATATGCTTATCTCGAGAGCCTGTATTTTCAAGTACATATTTTCAATGGTGTTTTGTAATAAATCATTTTCTCACTAGTTTTAATACCTTATTAAAGGTATTAAAATACATTAGCACTTTCAAATGCATTATCATGCAGTGTTTTTCAAAAATTTTGGAGAATACTTGAAATGTAAAATAAATAGTGATCTTACTACAGATGTCCTTAGGCATTCATCCTGTGACATACTCAATACTACAAGGAAAATAATATGAGACAGATGGTTTCCACTGCTGAACTGGAAGCTGAATCTTCTAGGTACTTTTTAAAATTAATTTTAAATTTTGATGTCTTTCTGCTTTGTCTTTGCTATTAAAATCCTCCTGTCCTGTTACCAATGAAACATCTAAGTCACGCACTTTCATCTGCATATTAAAAAAAATTAAGAAATGTAAATCTCAATGGAAATAATGGCAATGAAATAGCATTAGGAGTGTTCTTTCTCCGGTAAAGAAAATAAAAATGTGGATTAAAGCTATATCTGAACTGATATGATTTCTTGCTTCTACGAAAACATTTAAGTCTAGCAAAGGTCTTCTACTTCTTGTTTTAATTTTCATATGTATTTGGAAAATACACATAGGTACAAGTAAAGTATACTTCTCAGCAATTTGGTTTCCTAATAAATAATTTAATTTTATTTTTTCTTCTTAATGGCATTCATAAAACTAACACTGACTTTGGAAACAAGCTAATATAGTATGGAATAGGGAATTAACACCTACTCTTCTCTGATGATTAAAAGGAAATGGAGTCTTCATGTAGGAAACATGATCTTCTAATATAAATAACCACTCAGTGGGAAAAACAGAGATTGCTAGACAGTAAAGAGGAGTCACAAAAAAAAAAAAAAAGGAGAAGGATCACAAAGAGATATTACTTACAAATATTTTCTGAATTTGCTTTCTTTATAGAGGTTTTGAGAGTCAATAATTTCCTAGAGAAAGTACCATACATGCCTTCTTTGCAGTAAAACACTACATTCTTCTCAACCACTTTAGAAACACATTTGAGTTTCAGAGCTATGCCTTTTTTTCTGGACTGTTTTCTGATTGGCATTCCTTGGGGTAAAACAGAGTATATTACTGATAATATGTGGGATTTTTTTATTATTTGATTAGACTATGTGCATGAATAGTAATTCTGAGGATGTCAGCAATGATACCTTGACAAGCAGTTTAAAACAAAAAAAAAAGTTTAAGTATCTTTTCTTATCAGAACACAAAGGTGATTAAATGGAATGAATATATAGGGAATGTAACTTGACCAGAATACCAGGAGAAGAGACAAAATATTTTCCTACAACAACAAAAGAAGAGGGAAAAATATCATCTGTTATTTTGTACTTATATTTCCACAATAAAAAAACCTCATGGGACTTTTTCATCTCTTTTATGCACAAAAATATCTTGCTAGGCCAATGGGCTTCCTGTAAAAATCAGAAAAATTTCTCAGTTCATATCTGGCCTTTAGATAGAGATGATTGCACCAATGTTATTACAGTCAATATTACACCAAGTGACCTCTTTGTACAAAATGGAAAGAAAAATATTAAAATAACTGTATTGTAATTTGGCAATGTTTTGGAGGAGGAAAGCTGGAGGGACTTGGATATATTTTGATTTTATTAAAAAGCAGAGGAAAATACAATAAAATGCTATATATGAAATGATGGATACATTTTTCCTTTCATGTTTATTCCCAAGTTCATAATTACAAGAAATGCTGAAGATGTTTTTGTAAGATATTTCAATAATAAAATTATTTCTGTAATTATTTTAATGTTGATTTATGCTTAAACATGCAATTATGCATCTATCACAAAGAGTATGCTTGTGTACCCCAGCAGTACTTCCACTCCAAAGATATTGCTACAAGTTCTTCAGAATTATAGAAAAGGGTAATAAAAAGTAATCCTTGATAATTTTTGCAAGTTCTGAAGGTTAAATCCTCTTAATTGAAGGCCTATGTCTGCCTAAGTTGTAGATCTGTACCTGAGGATTCCTAAACTCTTCTTGAAAGAGGACTCAGTCTCACTGAGTTCTTAATCCTTGCATTCCTGGTGCTCCATTATTCCCACCCTTCCCTTGAGCATTGAAGACCATTGACATTGTGCATGGCAGGATCTCTTAAGCAGCCAAACCACTGGTTTTTTTGAAAACTTTATGTGGCTTGGACACAAAGCTACATGTAAAGTATATAACTCATTAAAGCAAAACAAAATAAGAAAAGCTGAAATGCAAACAATCAGTCATTATTCTCAAGCTGCAAAAGTACCAACCTGATGAATGTCCATCACTGCAGATGGGCTAAATCCTGATGAAATCTATGTCTAATGAAAGGTTCAGGTCCTCATTATGTATATATTCTTATTTTTTTAATGTGTATTTCTCTATATTTATACTTAGTGAAAATAATACATGCAATATATACACTTCCGTGGATGATTATGCACTAGCAAGGCATGCTGAGTCTACTGTAATTACTAAGGATGCCTTTGGTGTTTTAATATAAAGAACCTTAAACTATGCTATCTGTAGTTCAGTGTAGTTCTTTTTCAGATTTTTTTCTTTTAAATAAATACAGTAATAAAATTCTATGATATTTTAATGGGCATATAATAGTAGAGTGCGCATGCTGAACATGATTCATGTGTCCTTACCAAAATGAGTTTCCCTCCTGTGGTTTCTTCCTTGTTCTATCTCTCTTCCCCTTAAACTAACAACATAATGATATGACTATTGTGGAAGATAAGACTGTAACACATGCCTGTCCAAAGGCTGTGTCATTCATCAGTAAGGCTCATAAAAATGCCAGAGAGTCTCAATAAAATTTTAGTTTGGGATGACAGAACATGTTTTGTACTCCATAAGTTGAGCTTTGGCTTCTAGTTTTTTCAGATCACAAATATCACTCATACAGTGCTTTCTTTATATCCTGAAGGATCATAACCCGATTACATGTAAAGTATCATCTACATATCCATTATGTAGAACATTATTTTAACGTCACAGTTGCACATTTTTGCAAAGAAAATGGAAAGTATCACGGAAATTGAAATCACAGAATAAATTTATAGAAACCATAGGCAATTTTCTTTTTTCTTTACAAAAATAGACATGTGTCCTTTTAATGGTACTTAGAAAATGGTAAGGATATCACGTTTTATCTCTCAAAAAGTTCAGATCAGTGAAAGAGCCTCTTTCATGCAAAACACTGAGAGGAATATAGACATAGGATTTCACTCAAGAGGCAAAGTGCTTATGAAATAAATAGCACTTTGCATATGATAATCTCCAGAAGTCCTAATGGAAAAAAAAATATTTTTCTAGATATTGCTTCTTTCTCCTTTAAGTACTCCTGCTGAGTAACCATCTACATTATCTAATCTCTCATTTTTGGCCAACACAAGTTATCAAGTAATATTTTACTTATCACTAACATATCTTTGAAGCTCTCTTAAGAGAAATAATGGCTTAGTATGAGACATTAACCTGTCATAGCACTAGGGGTGATATAATATTTGGATCTTAGATGTTAAAGCAACAAAAAACTGCAGAATTCATGAAAATATGAGTATTCTGAATGCATATTCCTTTTGTTCATTCATGCTTCAAGATTGCTGTTCTATAAAATCTGCTTTGCATATCAGCCTTTATCTAAACAGCAGATAAGGAAATACTGATTTTAAGTGTCAAAAGCCTGAAACATAAAACTTGTTGAAGCATGAAGTTTAAATTAATTTGGAGATTCACAAATGTTCACACATCAGAGATCACAGCAATATTCTCTCTCTTTTTTTTTTTTAATCGATAAAATTACTCAATACCATAATGCTCACATGAAAACAAGGTCAGATTTGAAGAAATGCTTGAAGGCATTGTTTGTCATATGGGAAGGTCCATGTTTCTGGCTTGCTTGGGTTGCCAGGAGCTGAGAAAAGTGAAAGTGTTCATAGGGAAATTCTTCCACCTCAACAGGAAAGATTTGCACAGATGAGAAATCCCATTTAACTCTTACACCTACCTGCCGGACTCTGATGGCATTAGAAATTTAGCATGCTTTTTTTACAATATTCTGTCACATTACTGGAGGAAAAAGTGACCAAAAAACCCCAAACAAGCAAACAAATGAAAAACCAACCAAATAAAACAGAGCAAGAAAAAAAAAAAAGGAAGCATGCTTCAGGAAGCGCCCTAGGTATATAGTTTATTTTCACATTGTGTTTACCTATTTACAGCACGTTTTCTCTATAGTCAAGAAATCAAAATCAAGACCTTGTAGTCTCAGAATAATTAAAATATTTTAAATAATATACAGTAGGAAAGGAAAAGTCAATTTTCTATGTAAAATTAAAAGGACAAAGGTCTACAACAGGAACATTTGACAATTAAAGGAATCCTGGACCTTAAAGGCAAAGACCTTTTTTTTTCCAAATATTGTTTTCTTTTAAATGTAAAAAGTACGTATTTTGCAATGAAAACAACTTCCTACTATAAAAAAAAAAAAATTAACTAAGATATGGCACTAATTAGATTGGTTTAGATACTTTTTTATTCACATAAGACTACCTGAAAGTGCAAATCATGACAACAACGACCTTTCTTCAAATCCGTTACAGGGCATTTATTTCTATAAAGACAAAATCTTGCATGGCATCAAAACATTCTTGAAGAAAAAATGCTGACAGCTTTAAAAGTGACACTATACTTCATACCTTTAAAAAAGCAGCATTGATTTAGTAAGAATCTCATTTTATTTATAGTACCCTATTGTTTTTAAAGCAGGCTCTTTAATTGAAAAGAGGTTTGTAATATCGCTTTCTAGTAGAAACATTAACATATGCCACTGTATTTATGTATATCGGTCATCAGTTTCTAGGTAATACAGCACTTAACAAATATAAGACCCTTGCATAAAATAGTTCTCTAACATGTTCAAGTAGGGTTCAGCTGCTTAAAGAAGATGTGAAAATATTATATGTGCACCTACAAAGCATTCTTCTCCCATGAAAACTGCCTGGTTGTCTTTTCTTTTCACAGCTGGAAAGACAGTTCTTTGTGTTTGCACATATGCTCTAGTTATAAAAATGGTGAATTTTTACCAACTGAACAATGGCTAAAAATAATCTGTGTGCACTAAGATTTGCAGCATTTAGGGGGACGTTGGAGGGATATTTTTAATACAGGAAAATATTTTATCCAAATTTCATTAACATAAATATAATATTTATTGATAGATATATTGATATATATAAGATATATTGAATTATGTTAGTTTTATAATTATTAAAATTGCTCATCAACTCTAACACTGACTTCAAGGCCTAATTCCTTTATATTGCACTGCAATGAGTCTGTGAGTTATAGCTTCAAAATTTATTCAGTTTGCATGAGTACATGATTTTATGTGTTGAAAGCATTATTTTTTATGCTTTTAGAAACATATTGGTCAGTGCTGCCTATTCCAGTAGGTAACACTATATCTGTAAGCACCCCCCTGTGGCTGGATGCACAGTACAAGGGTGTGGGCATGTGTGACCATGTGCACTTGCACATATGTTCTTTCTTTGCTTACAATATAATGAAAACCTATAACCCAAATGTGCTCATAAAAATGGTTAGAGAATGGAAAACATCCTCATCAGCTGGAAAAATATCTGTGAACTGGCTGCCAACTGTACATACTATGCATAAGAGGAGCAGTAATTGTTACAATTCTTTTAGCTTTAAGGTAGAATATTGATGGTAACTAGTAATTTTTTTTAGTGTAACAAGATACTGACTAAATGTCTAGTGGATCAGTAACATCACCACCGTTTAAAGGCAAGATATTTGCCTTTAAAAGTAGGTGCAGGTTTTTTTAGAGGGATTTTGGAAAGTGGTAATGAGTTGCAATTTCAAACATAATTTGCTTTGAACTATATCTTTTCACCAATATTAATGTGTGTGTGCAAATATATATATATATGTAAAAAATATCAATCCCTTTGAGTTTACTTCTCAGCAGTGTTGATGCTGACAGCAGTCTTTAGCTTCACTGCAATTGTATTTTTAAAGTGATAGATTTCACTAGCAGTGCTATTACAACCACAGAATGATAGGAATAATTTTAAAATGTGATGAAACGATTTTCTTATCTTGCTTAATGACAATGTTGCCTATGCAGTGTGCCAAATTACCATTAAGGGATATTTTAAATCACTTCAATAAATCTTAAAATGATTTTCAGATATCACTTAATGCCTTCCAGTTGACATAACAAATGAACCATTTCAGATTTCATTGAAAGCTCTTTAGTATATGTCATCAGTCTGTTTTGGAAGATTTTCAAAATGTGACAAATTGCACTAAATCATTTTGAGACACCCCAGCAGCATTTATACAATTCTAAAGTATTATGAGAGCTTTGTAAATCATTGTAGATTGCTTATCAACTTGTGGTTTTGTCACATAACAGAAGCAACAGAAATAAAAATCTATCTTGGTGAAACATTCCCTTTTCCATCACATCATTTTGTTTAACAGTTTTTTGTGTTGACATATTATGAATCTTCAATGATGAAAAGAGCTAGTTTCAAAATTAGTTTGTCCAAAATTCGTATGGAATGATATGATATCAGAGTCCTCATGGAAGAACTGACCACATTATTGTTGCCTATAGAACAATGCTGGCAGTCTTAGACTAGCTATGGTCAAGATGTGGAAAATGCTTTTTTAAATTACGTACCTAGTGAAAGCTGTTAAAAAGCATTTATAATGGATTAAATATAAAAATTGCTGTGATTTGTATTTGTTCATCAGTACAAGACATGCAATTTAGATTGAGAAGTATTTTTTCACCTTGAGAATTTTTTTAAAAGATGCATTAAAAACATTACAAAATGCAATCTTATTATTTGTACTATGCCTGCAAAATAAAAATACAATAAAGTATAATAAATAACAAGCCTAAGATTACCACTCAAATTATTGTGCTGACATTCACTAATATTACTCACTTTAAAAAAAAAAAGTTTTCTGGGTCTATTTTTATTTCATCATCTTCCCACAATTGCATATCTATGTTTCTCTTTTCTTGAACTGAAAGTCTGATTCAAAGGTCAAAACTGACTGAATCTTATTCATGTCACTTCACTGATAGCAGTGCTAATAAAGAACCAATCGTGAATATTTTTTTTCTGAAAACTTTATGGGTATCTACAGAAACAGATACTACTTCTTCCAGACTCCAAAGAATCTCATCAGATAGGGAAATATACATATTGAAAGCCACTAGCAGAGACATAATAGTAGAACCTAGACAATACAAAATAACAGACATATTTATATAACAATTTTCTGATCAGAGAAGCCTGATGTGGTAGTAATACTATAATGTGCATTGGATGCTCAAACAACCACAGAACAGAAATGGCAAGCACAATACCATGTGTGATAGACAAGCTTTCTTGCACAGCTCTACCAGTGTGTTTAATTTCTGACCTGTGAAGCCTTGCTTTTCTAGTCCTAGGACTCTCAGGAGCACAGATTATCAGTCATGCAGAAATGTATTCTGATTTTGTGATATAGACAAATGTTCACTGAAGATTAAATTAAGAACCAAACTCACTGCATGTGTGACCTAGTACAAATGTCAACAGAAATTGCTAGTGGAGAAAAGCTGAAGCACTGAACCACCATGACATCTACTTTTATAATATCTGGGGTTGTGTTTTTAATTACATTTCCTCTTTTGCTAATCTCTGTTAGCAAAATCTGGGAAGCCATGTCTGCCAGCTTCTTTAACAGGATGTATTAGAGGTAACAATGAGTACAGAAAAGCAAAAAGGCTCACAATTTTTGTTCTATGCCTCAGAGAGTGACTGTTGCCTCTTAAAGGGAAAAAAGGTCTTCCAGGTTACTTTATCATCATAGACACCTTGCTATCCTGTATGAATGGAATATTTTCTGACATCTATGACTTAGGGAAAAAAAAAAAGTATTCAATTCAACTTCCATTAAAGTGTTTCATTAGGCTAGAAGAAGAGTAATATGTTTGCTCCCTACACGATACATCATGTTCTTTCCTACAGTATTCATTGTACCATAAAAAACTACTATGAGAGAAGGGTAGCCATCAGACCAACAGCTGCTTTTAAGCATCTCCCGGCAGTGTAATCACGCGGGAGTGGGAAAGGCGTAGGCAAATGATCTTGCATTAAAAGATCCATCAAATTTGTGTGAGAAAATAGGAACATGAAAGTGCTGTGAGGAAAGCCATTTTATTGTTCCAGTAAGTGGTTTAAAAATGAAAAATCTGTGATATCAGGTTTATTTAAACAAACGTTAAGTTTCAGCATAGACCATGTACATACATTTTACTTCCATTAATTACGTATACTTGCTGCCTGCTTTTCCTTACAATGATCAGTAAGGATCTGATCATTTCCTCTGAAAATCACTTCTCCAATAATATTGTCTACACTTTTGTTGTAATTTCTACTGTGGGTTTTTTTTTTTAGGTTTCTGACATTAGATACCCTCAGGTAGAAGCCATTTAATTAAAAAAAAAGAAAAAAGAGAGAGAGGGAGAGAAAAAAGAAACCCTCAAAAAATGCATCCCTCCTTTATAAGGCCAAATCATCTGAATTCTTCAAAGCAATCTGAGATTATCAGCTTTTTCTACTGTCTTGGAGATAAACTTCTGAAGTAGTTTTTCTGTAGGAAATGGGGATTTTGCCAGGATTCACTGTTTAAGCTTACCTGAATTCAAAAAATATATCACTTATTCCACAGGTGACAGACCAAGTATTATAATATTGCAGCAACATAGGCTGAAATATAATATTTTTTAAATAATTAGTAAAGACAAAAAGGGAAGATTTGATTTCAAGACGAACTCTGTGCAAAATCTTAGATTAACTTTGTGCAGAAGTAAAGAGACAGTGTTAAAATTCACAATATTGTTTGGAATGAGCTGTGAATATGAGTCAGAGTAGAAAACAGACATACATGACAGATTAGTGATTTGTATAAAAAAGCAAAAAAAGTGCAACTGAGTCCTGAGAAAATGAATTCTCTAAAGACACTGCCATTCTGTGTAGAAAGTACTGGGAAATAAAAATGCTGAGAGAAAACACAGAGGATAATACTAAAACTATTGTGAAAAGCATGGTAGGACTAATTATCAGAAATACACTTCCTAAGGCTATTATCTAGAGAGGGATAATTGTTTGACATGAAGTATCAATGTTTTGCCTAGTTTGTGGTCTTCATGTACAGTTACAAAAGTGACATTCCTAGAAATATGGTCTATTTTTTTTTTTTGTGGCTTTTTACTAAGCATATGTCATTCCTCAAGAAACATAAAATGAAACATAGTCTTTGCCCAGTATGTTTGGTTAGCTCAGAAGAGTTTGCACAATTTGCAGAACATTATTATATGAGAAGTTAAAATTCTGTTGCTCTTTTCATTCATTTTAAGAAACTACTATTTCTTTGGATGCCATAAAGTGCATGGAAAGTTCCAAGAAGTTTCAAGTTACATGGTTTGAGTTTATTACCTATGCCATGTTAATTTTAAGAGCACGTGATAGATTAGTTAGACACAACTAAGAATACCTCATGAATTAAGGTCTTAGTCTTCATTTTTCTGTTACTTCTAATGTATTAACTGTCCTGAATGTTTGATTATTGTCTTCTGTCAAATTATAAACAAACCACTTTTAAACAAATGGGACTATGCCTCTTCCTAAAGCAAGTCTCAGAAAGAAAGCTGAATTTTGCAATGTGTATAAAATATTTAAAAATGAAAAAATTTCTTTGAGAATTGTTTACATATCTGAGGTTTGAAACAGAGACCTGATACATGACAAGAGTCTGTGAAGGATTCATAGCTGATTTTTCTGCTACTTCTGTTTTACTGATTTCCTCCAGCTCCTGAAAATTTACATTTTCCACTTATTTTGCAGAATCAAATATACTTTCTAAAACAATTTCTGTGTATCTTATCTGAATTGAGTATATGATTTGGGATGTTGACACAACTTCAAAACCCAAAGTGCTCACATGCTTATGAGCTTGGTTTTAGTCTCAGAAAGTTATCAGTTTTAAGGAAAATATTTCCTTTATTAACTCTGGATGCAACCATCCATCCAGTTCCTTGTCCATCTAATAATCCATCCATCAAATGCTATGTCTCCAAATTAATGGCAAGAATGTCAGAGGGACTGAATCAAAGGCCTTACAGAAATCCAAGATGACATGACATCCCAACTGCAGAGCTGCTTCCAGCTCTGGGGACCCCAGCACAGGAAAGATATTGACCTGTTGAAGTAAGTCCAGAGGAGGACCACAAAGATGATTAGAGGCATAGAGCAACTCTCTCATGAGGAAGGGCTAAGAGAATTGAGATTGTTCAGCCTGGAAAAAAAGAAGTCTTTAGGGTGACCTAATTAAATTGTATACTTGGAGGAAGTTCTTTACTGTTAGGATAGTGAGGCACAGGAACAGGTTGCCCAGAGAAGCTGTGGATGCCCCATCCCTTAAAAGGCCAGGTTGAATGTGAGTTTTAGCAGCTTGTTCCAGAGGAAGGTTCCTTTCCCATAGCAAAGGTTTGGATCCAGATGATCTTTAAAGTGCCTTCCAACTCAAGCCATTCCATGTTTCTATTACATTAGTTAGTCTTGCCTTTTTCACTGATGCAGTCAGTCCATTGTAGAAGACCACTAGATTAGTCATGATGTGCCATTAGTGAAGCTGGTGGGTGTCTCTAATCACCTTCATATCTTCCATATGTTTCAATATGTTTGCAGGAAGTCTTACTGCTTGATCTCGCCAGTCACGGAGATGGGGCTGACTGATCAGTAATTCCTTGGCTTCTCACTTTTACTCTTTTTAGAAATGGATGCAATATACCTTTTCTCCATTCACTGGACACTTCACCCATCAGGCTTCTGAAATATGATGACTTGGCAGCTACAGGTGGCTCTTCCACCAGGACATCTTTTTGGGTCCTATGGACCCAGGTTCCTCAGGTACCCTCAAACATGATCTGCTCTTACGGTTGAAGGGATTTTATTCTACCAGTCCTCGCCTTGAGATTCAGTGGCTTTAGAGATGTGGGAAGGGTGATAACTAGCGACAATAACTGAGGCAAAAAAACTTTAGGAGAACCTCGGCCTAAGCCATGACGGTTCTCACTACTCCTGCCTATTTATCAGGAACGTGGTTTCATTTGATGCCTTGTAGAGGCTGACCTGGAAGAGAGGCTAGACAGAGAGAAAGGATAAAAGGTAGGTATTTATTGAAAGGCCTTTACAGGGCACACCTTGGGCTGTGCAGGAGTCTGGCAGAGACTGCACCCAAGATGGACGTCAGTCACATGTTTTTGGGATAGATATAAGTTTTGTCTATTTGCATAGCAGAGGTTAATTGTCCAATTACAGCTTCAGGCAGTGGAGTCCCATTCTCTTAGTTTGCTCCCCCCCAACTCACTTTTATTTACATTTCTCGGGGCCTGAGACAGTGAGGTGTCCTTGATTCTCAGGCCTAGAGAGGAATTGTTGTGTCTGACAAAAATGGGAAAAGCAGTTGCTAACACTCTATATGGAGTTCAGAGTTATACACTGAAGAATTGTAGGATTACAAACATATGAAGATATAAAAGCTAAAATCCTAAGGCATCACATTAATCTTTCTTTTCTGATAAACAAACCTTTTGAAACCCTTCTTGCTATTCTTCACATCCTCTGACAAATTCTTCTCTGACTGTGCCTTACCTTTCCTGATCCCATCGCTTTTAAGTCATGCAGAATACCCTATATTCTTTCCAGTATATATGTCTCTGGTTCAATTGCCTGCATTTCCTTCTTATGCTTCAGTCTGATCAGAAGATCCTTTTTTAGCCATTCTGATCTCCTGCACTCCTTGCCTGCTTGCTGAAACAATGGAAATCTTTTGTGCTTTATGAATAAAAGTCCTTAATGACCTTCCAAGACTGGTTTGCTCCTTTGTTTCTGAGGACCGTTTCTTGAGGGTCCTGTATTGTAATTTCCTAAATAACTGAAAGTTCACTCTCCTAAAATTCAAGGTCTTGACTTTACTCTTACCTGGCCCATATCTCACAAGATTCTGAATTCCACCTGGACATGATCACTGAAGGCTAGGCTGCTGCCATTCTTGACATCTCTAATTATTCCATCCAGGTTTGTAAACTTCCCTGGTCGGACTGTCTGTGTTCTGAATCAAGAAATTATTCTCAGAGCACTACAAGAGTGTTCTGCACTATTTACACCTTGCTGCGTCACTTTTCCAGCTGTTGTCATGACTGAAGGTCCCCAGCGGGACTGAAGCCTTGGTGTGTGATGCTTCCTGTAGTTGAATTAAGAACGCTTCATCAGCATGCTCCTGGTGAGCACACAGTCTCATGATAAACACTAACTGTGAGATTTCCTTTGCTGGCTTGGCCCTTAATTTACTCATAAGACCTCAGTCCATTCATCACTGTTTTTCAAAGACAGCTCTCTGCAGTCAACCAATCTTTTATGCAGAGTACAACTGTCCTCACACTTTTTTCTTTACCTGTTCCTTCTAAGCAAGTTATAGCCATTGACTCCAGTGCTTCAGTCATGTGATTCATCCCACCAGGTTTCTGTGATTGAGTTTTGATCACAGCTTTGTAGCAGCACGATGGCTTCTAACTCCTGCTTCTTGTTACCCATGATATGTGCACTGAAGAAGCACATCAGCGGTTCTATCAACCATGTCACCTTTTTAGAGGAGCAAGCCCTAATTTCTCTGAGACATTTCAGAGGTGTTGCTCTGTTGGTTTCTAAGGCATCAGTGGGTCTTGAACTTTTTGTTACTGAAAACTCCACCCTGTTCCATCCCTAAATCTAGTTTAAAATTCTCCTTGTAAATCTAGCAAGCTTATCAGTGAGATCAGATCATCTATTTCCACATGGTCAGGTGAATTCCATCAGCTCCCAACAGGCCCATCTAAGTCCATGATCATAGGACAAAACCTTAGTTATGGCACCAGTCAATCACCCAGGCATCCATGTGCTCAATTTTTCTCTTCCTTCTTGAACTGTTTCCTCTGACTGGGGGAATGGCAGAGAATATGTGCTCCCGATTCTTTTAACTTTGCAGCAAGGGGCATACAGACTTTTTCGATAGTTTTAAATCCTGTAATCATTATTATACCCTACATGGAACAGTATGAACCTGTTGGGTTCTGCAGGCTCGACAGTACTGCGGTGACATTACTAATGCGAGCTCCTGAGAGGCGGCAAACATCTCAAAAGAAATTATCTGGACCATAAACTAGTTCTTTAGTGCCTCTCAGTAAGGAATCTCCAAACACTAATCCTTTACAAGCTTTTATGGTGGCACTGGTTCCACACACTGGTGTGGAGTTGGAATAAATTTGCACTGTCTTATTCTGGGCAAGGTTCTTCCTCTGGCTCCAAGCAGAGACAAGGGTCCAATCTCTTCACTATAGCTTACTCCATTCAGTCACCCTGAGGCTGAACTTAGGCTTACCTTCCTCTTATGCAGCCTTAAGGCAGGGCTGTTGCTCAGACTGGGACAGTGCACAAAATCATCCATTGATCTCCTGATCATACAGTAAATGGATGGAAAATGTTTTGGTACCTTATATATAGTTTTCTCACTGTAGGTATTAGAATAAAAAAGCTACTATTCCCTATCTTTTTTATCATTAAAATGTTATTTTGATCAAATACAAAACAATTAATCTGAAAGACAAAGTACTTGCAACAGTGGTGTCATTGTCGCTTTCTGCAATATGAGCATTGACTCCTTGCCACAGTCAATTACTTACAATACAACACTAGATGAAGTAGTGAAATCTGAAAATATGCCTGCAGGCGTCAAAACACCAGGGGATTAATACTAATGTTTCATTTACATGCAAGAAATGAAATGTTGTGTTGCTCAGCTTCACAGAGGAGCAGATAAAGAAAGAAATCTATTTTCCTTGCATACATTAAAAAAAAGAAAATAAATGTTCAGACCTGAAAATATTAGCCACAGCAGTTTGCATTCATGTCAAAAAAATGCTCCCACATCAAGCTCAGGTCTCAGGTTAAATACTGGGAGCCTTATTATATATTTTTATGAATGAACACACCTTCCCCCTACCACTACCACCACTGTATTTTTTCTATATAAGTAGTATTGTAGCCTTTGTCTCCCTTTCCAAGCTTTGTAAAACGTACTGTAATGTCACCAGTTACCATATATCCCTTTTAATCCCTCTTGCAACAGAAGAAATATGAGCAAGATAAGAGAAATTCTTTGTTTTAGGAAGTTTTAAATAGGTTAAAACACAGAAAAGCTCTTTTGTCCCATGCCTATAAAAACTCTTCACTAGCCTATTCCTGAAGGGACTGGAAAGCAGACTGTCTGACTTTTTTTAGCTAATGCTCTTTAGCAATGCCTTTTTCTGATATGACAGTCAGATTATGGTCTCTAATACAACATTACAATAATTCTGTGTTCTCATTTTAGCTGCTAGATCCAGAAAATGCATAGCTAATCATACTTTCCTGCCTTTAGAGGATCTGGGTTTGTGCCTTTATTCTGCCCAAAGACCACCAACAGACAAGGCGGTAGAGTCCCTTTCTTTGGAAAATAACACTAAGTTAAACTAGGAATGTCCACCTCAATTCCTGATTTTATTTGTTTTGTTCCAGTTAGAACAAAATAATATAAATTACTCACAAGGAATAAACACGATTAATATAATCTCAGTTATCAGGCAGATCAAGGTCTAAATCGTGAGGCTTTTAAAGGCCTCTTTACTCAAAAGGATGCTCTCAAGCATTTTCTGAAGTTTTCTATTCTTGTTTACTCACTGTTGCTTATGCTACCTTCTCAAAATCTTAGAATAAGGCATCCCCCACCTCAGCCAAGTCTGCCAATTTCAGACTTTTCTATTTGGCAAGCATTGATCTTTCTTTGTCTTTTTGAATGGTCCTAAAATTGACACGGCTGTTTTATTTGACAACAATGCACATTTCTATTTCCTGGTGCACAGAAAGCCTTATTATACAAAAACACTTCTGATCAACAGCTTGACATTTGCAGAGTGTGCTGCGCAAATGAAAGGATGCCTTTTGCTCATTTGTCAATTGCAGCACAGAAAGGCCAAAAGAGGGAGCACACCACATTTTTGTGTGGTCTCATAAGAAAACCAAAACTTTTCTAAATGCTTTTGTCTTGAATTATTTTAAAATAGTATAGCTAGAAAAGAATTTGATGGAAATATCTTCCTGTGTCAAATGCAATTAAGTTTGATATAGTTCATCATTATAGCCTACACATATACAAGGACAAAACATTTAGTGGATACCTTTAAAAATGTTCCTTCCACCAGGAAACTAGCAAGTGGTTTTCTACTTGAATATTTTTGCTAATGGTAAGCTAAGATGAAAACAAATATCTGAAGATGGTGTCAGCACTCCTGATTTTCTAGTATCATCTTTTTCCCTCAAGGGGAAAAAATGTAGAATTTAAATTCTGCAACACACAAAATGCTAATCTTACATTTGGTTAAGTACAAAGAAAAAGCACTGAAGCATTCAAAATCAAACATTTCAGTAATTAAACAAGAGAATCACAGCTCTGTTTCCTTTCTGATATTGTTTGTTTTTTATTAATGCAGGGAGGATTTAGCACATCATGAAGATTAACTTTATATGAGAAACTGATGAAAAATCAATGTTTTTTTGAGGTTTAAAATATTTTGCAGCTAGTCTGCAATAAAACATTAAACAAATTTCAACAGTACATAATGGAAAAGTGTACTCTTAAACTAAGCTGGGATTTTCAAAATTATCTGAATCAGTTAGGTCTGAAAAGGCCAATTTTCTTTATAAATTTAATTTCCTATTTTCACAGTCATTTACCATACACTTTCAGTAGAAAGGTCATCCTTTATTTCTGCCACAAGTTCTGCAAAGATATATGATACCTCAAAGCTTAAACACACTTTATTTTTAAAGATTTATGTACGTAATTTGCAGTCATACAAATGGAAAGCTTTTTGTTAAATATTCTCAGCTTTTTGTACAAGATGCTAGATTTTAGAAGCTTCCCAAATTCACTGTAGGTTAAATTTATTAATTTTAGAAAATGCTGTAGTAGTTTTCTGATTTTAAGGTCGTTTTTAATCTTACTGTAACACTTGGACATAAAAATATTTCAGCAATCTCTCTAAAGAAAAGTTTTTTCTGTTGCCTCAAATTCTTTCACTTCTGTAGAAAGGCCGATACACAAATCGTTGAGAAATATCCAGTAAAACTACTTGTTTTGCATGCATGTGAAAGAAACCTAATGTAGACACTCTTCTGAGAGTTATTTAGAATGCCAACAGGAAAAAAGTTAATGGCCAACAATATAATTCATAAATGGAAGACCAAGATGCAGAACCATTTAGCCCATGTTCCACATAATCAGAATATTCATTAGTATTCTGACTACTGCCCTGAGCCCATTCACTGTCATCAGTCAGTGAATATTTTGAAAGAGATTGTCCTGTGAAGTCAAGGGGGAAAGACTTCTTAAAAAGATGCTTTAGCCCCCACGATTTTCTTCATGGCTGAAAGAACTGACAAGTGAACAAGTGAACTGGAGGATGGTAATTCTGATTTGGTTTTGAATGTTTGCCCACCCTCCCCCCACCCCCCTTTGGATTTGAATTAAATTTCCTGGAAGTTATTAATAATAAAAAAGGAATTAGGCTCTGTGAGATTACTCTGTACATTCTCTAGCTTGAATGTATTAGATATATGACAACATCAAGTTCTTTTTCTTCCCATTATCCCAGTGAAAATTTTTTTGTTCCAGGTCTCTTTCACTTGGATGGCCATTACCTGAACTACCTGCATGATCATTAGACTGAGCTTTTACAGTAGGATTCTGAGAAGGCCAGAAAATACCAATAGCACTTATCACATAACACATAAGATATAGCCAGTAGTCTTCATTTTGTGAGGGTATGTTCGCATCTATATACACATAATTTCCTAGTTGCACAGCTCCTCTGAAATTAACTGTCTCTCTTCCGTTCTTTGGAAATACTCTGGTGCTACATTATAGGCTCCATTACTCATAATTTATAAAATTCTTAGTTGATAAAGATCTTTCAGTTCTTTGTAACACTCCATCCTCAATGCAGAAATTCAACATAGCTGTTCCTTCAGCCTGAACCTGTGGGGGGGAAAGAAAAAAACAACAAAAAAAAATTACAAAAGCATAAAATGTATATATCAGTGCTTCAGAGTAGCTAGGGCTAACTGAGATATACCAGGAAGAATCTTCTGCTTTAGCACAGAAATTGTAATGACTTTAAATGATCACAAATGGTTTTTCTAGATTTTTTTTATTCAATATTAAATATGGCAATACACTGCGTTATCAGTTCAGATAAATTTTTACAACCAGCTAAACTTTTTAAGGAGTTAGAAAGCACTTAAAGCTTAATATATGCAAGTTAGGTTTTTGTATCTCGTATTGTGTGTATATAGATATGCATATATATGCATATACATATATTGGTATTTATCTTTCACAATTTGGAATTGTGTATTTGTATGCTAGAGAAACAGAGAAACATTCCCCATTGTGTGTATACAGTTTCACATTTTCTGTATCAAACTACACGTCTGAAATTTTTAGAACTGAAAGTGGAATTTTTATAATTATTACAAACAGTGCTTCACAGAGAAAAGAAAATGTACCTTCTTGCAAGGTAGTTGACTAAAAAGTGGTTCATGGCAATTTGTAGAAACTCTTTTATTTGATATTTGACTAAATTTAAGTAGCAACTCAGATAAAGTTCCAAATAATGATCTGTGGGGGATGTAGTTGATTTTGCACTCAAGTGTTCAAATTCCTGAACAAACATAACACCAAATAATTTGTTCCTCATCATCATCCTGGATACATGTATCTAGACAGATTCAAATAATGGATTAAGAGTACTTATAGGATCATTTCTGTAATTTTTGTGACATTTACAAATTAATGTTTCCAAATATAATTTCTCAAATCAGGATCCCACAGAGTCTCTGTATATCAGCATTCAGGTTTCTGTTTTTGAATTGATTGCATGAAAGATCTGGCCCAATAGTATAAATAGCACATTGAGAATTGAAAAAATAAGAAATACATAACTGTATTAGACTCATGGCAAAGGTCACCTTCACATGCAAATATGTAATTGCATTATCAGTCAAAATAAAGTTATTACTTTGAGAATTTTTAGGAAAGAAACATGTTTAATTTTAGAGGAAAATTACAAATATTGTTACTTTTATGGAAACTCTTCTTCGTATATGATCAAGCTGTTTTATGTCCAAGATGAGGAATAGTAATTAGGAAGATAATTTTAAAATACCGCTTTTTTTCTTTTTTCTTGTTCTTCCCTTTTTTCTTTCTTTCTTTCTCCCAGAATATCCTACAATAACAGAAGCAATGTCTGGCAGCAAGTCATAACTATGCTTAGTTTTGAAAGTAGAAATTCTACTGCAGTTACCTTACTAGAGTGAAAACAAAAAAAATTAGCCAAGTTGTAAGTAACATTATGAGACCACCATAGACTGATATTTGCAGTGCAGTACAGCAATGTACAACAAGTAGGATTTCCATCTTTTTCTGCCATGAAGATAAGGCTGAAGTCCAGCTAAATCTACCAATAAGCACCACATCTTAAAAGTCAGGAAAAAATAATATAAATATGATCTAATCCCGATTTTTATCTATGTTATACACCCACACAAGCCCTATTATAAGCAAACAGATAGGTCTTGCTTACATGAAAATTTTGAAAATATCTACTTTTTTTTCATTTTTATTTACTAAAAATAATTTTGTCATCAATTTTCTCATCTTACTTGTGAAACACCCATGAAATCCACTGATTTTATCAATATATATTATAATGAGCATTTCAAGAAGGAAAAAATAGGAGTACATTAACTCAGGAGTACCTTATTAAAGTGATGTTGTCTATTGTAACTGAAAAATGAACAAATCCACAAATTCAAAACTGTTCAGCTAAAAGTAGAACAAAGATCTCTCTTCAAATTTAGGAAAGTTTCTGGTTGTTTCGTCATTTTTTTTACAGTATATATTTTAAAATAGACTGTTTTGAAGTTATGGGACCCAGACAGAACGATACCATATAAAGAAAAAAAATCTCTAAGAAAAAGGACGTAAAAAATTTAAATATATTTATGATAGCCATGGTGCTCAAGCATATGTAAGCTGTAGCCCATATAAATTACTGGGAACAGTGGGAAGAAACACTGATGATATTTCATTTAAATTGCCATAAAAAGAATTAAAACAAACTAACATTAAAAATGAGCAAATAAAGATTCTAGATGAGGCTGTTTCTCAAGCACAAGTTCTTATAAGTTTATACTGCTAATGGCTAGATACAGATTTCAGTGTTGCTTAGGTGCCATAGGCATTCTGTTCCAAATTGGTGTGTTTGAACTTGAATATTTCCTCTATGGAATAATACAGATGAACCATGACAGACTAATATATACAAAGAAGGATGCATTTAAAAATATATCCTCCGGACTTCTAAGGGCAGGTCTTCAAGGAATCCTTATTTTAATACTGTGTAAAACACTAATACCAATTTTAACACTAATGTATTGAATCTGAAGGCTACTACTTGCATTTATTAAGTCCTACACAGGCACAGACATATAGCACCTAGGTTAAAAAAAACTTTTCTTTTATTTGAAATTCCAAAAGTTGTTTTTTATACTTGTCTCTTTAACACTAAAGATAAGATGCACTACAATTTCACAAGAAAAACTTTCAGCCACACAACTGATAAAGCTTGTTCTTTATCATGCCTTTCTCATTCGCAGGCAAGGTATCCACATTAAAAGACTAGCCCTAGACTTGCTAATTAAGCCTTGGGTGTCACCAGAATGGTAAATCCTTGTAAATTAAAGTGTCATTTCAAAGACAAGAAATAGTAAAAATGTTGTGTCAGGTTTGCAAAGGATTTCAGTAGTTTTGTGTCTTTGTCTAATAGAAAGCTGTCAATACAATCTGTAGCTCTTCTTTCTTTAGGGAATCTTTGTGTTAACAGAGCAAGACTGCATCTTTAGACAGTTCAGGGCTCTTGTCAATAAAATGGAATGGAGAAGAAAAAAACTTGGGCGTCTCCTACCAAAAGTGCAGGTTCTTTTCAGGGTTAAGTCCAATTAATGATCATGGGGAAGTATGTTTAAATTCTCTGTACATTAATTCTACTAAAAGAAACTCTGAAATATAAATACCTGAGTAAGAATGAAAAAAAGGAGCAGAAGACTATTTCAGAGTTCCTTAAGTGCAAGATTATGTGCTTTTTCATCTTCCAGCTTCTGTGGGAAACAGTTAAATGGGAACCAAAGCAGGGTAATTCTTAGCATATAGGCTTCAGATACAGCATGCTTTAGCATGTGTAGGACTTTAATTTCATGGATGTATTTTAACAAAGTAATAACAGTAATAGTTCTTTGATTCTGTGCTTTATTTCTGAAAGAAAAAAATGGTCTGCATTTTGGGTATGTTAACAGTCTTTCATCACATAAGTTTTTTCCGTCTTTCTCTGAATTTGTTTTGTCAATTAAGTAGGAATTAGGTGACTACATTGACATCTGTAGAGCTTCATCAGTTAGGGATGGGAAAGCTTTGCGTAGCCCTTTTCTAGATGGTGAAAAGAGAAAGGCAGCAAATGGTGTTCCAGTAAAAAATTTGTTACGAGAGTGGCTAATTATAATTCAAATTATTTTTTCCTGATTTTGGCATTTTACTATACAATGAAAAAATATATTTATGCGCTTTTATTTTATTAAACATACTGGCTCTTTAGGCTCTTCTGTATGTGTTAATGAGCACCACATTTGCCTATTGACCACAGTTAGCTGTTTCAGTAGAAGAATATTTGTGCTGGTACACAGAATTAGTTGGGAAGAATGGCGGAATTAGCATACTGAGAAAGGGGAGGGAGAAGGTGCCTATACGGGTGAGCCGGCCTTGTGGGTTAAACTCAGGGGGCAGCTGAGCAGCTGCTTACTCAGGCTCCATATCCTCTACATCCAGTGCAACAGAGAGAGAGGAAAGGAGGAATAAAATCAAGAAAACTCAGGGATGAGGATTAGTAATAGTAAATAATATAATAAATATTAATAATAGATCAAATTTATTCGTTAATAAGTGAAGGATAAATGGAAGAAGACAAATAAACAAAAGAAGACAAAAGATGCATAAGCGCTCCCAGCTTCCACAGGTTGACTGACGCTCAGTCAGTTCCTGAGCAAAAGATGTCTAGCCCTGTTAAAATCCTCTCTTTTCCCTTTTATTGATGATCATTACATTATAAAGGTTGGAATATCTTTTTGGTTATTTTGGATCATCTGCTCAGTTGCCTCCCAAACTATTGTGCACCCACAACCTACTCACTGTGGGGACAGAGTCAGAAACAGAGAAATCCTTGATGCTGTGCAAGTGCTGTTCAGCAAAAGCTAGAAAATTAGTGTATTATCAATACTAGTTAAGTTAAAAATTCTAATACATAAGAGATGTTTTGAGACAAAAAGGAAAATTGACCTTGTCACAATCAGGCCAAATACAGCAAGGGAGTTTATATTATAGGCCCTTTAAAATTAACTCATTTTCTGAAAGCCTCAGATACAAGAATCATAAAATTCTGGAGGAATCAGAGGTTTTTATGTTTTCTTTCTTAACCCTACTATATATATCTATGGGTATTATAAAACAGTAACAGCAAAAAAAGCAATAATGGCATTTACTTAACTATGACATTTAGTAAAAATAGTATTATTAGAAAACTTATATACGCCAAAATTTAGACGGCAAAAGAAAAGGAACTAAAATGATTTATTTCAAAAAGTCTCATGAGTAGTTTTAAGTTAGCTTCTTGATATTTTAATGTATATCTCATGATCTTCAAAATTTTGAGTGTAACTGGAAGAGTTTTTCTCTCAGAGGAATTGGAACAAATTTCTGTATTAGAGTTTACCCCAAATTGTCTACATTTAAATAGCCACACTAGAATGCAAGAAGGTTGCTTGGGAACATTTTTCAATGTGCTATATGGCATTGCCTTCCAGTAAAATAATCAGCAAACTGAAATTTAGACTTTTTTTTACTACAGTACTTTGGAACTTTAAGAATCAGCCAGATGCAGCTTCTAGAAGCTGCCATGAAAACTTAAATCTAAGTTAGATGTTTTAGAAGCATAATACAGAAATCAGCACTATGATCAGATTTACTATTGCCACCATTGTAGCACCAATCCTTATTTTTATTTATATATGCTAATGTATAGACATGCAATTTCAGTGAAGCAGTATATGCTTCTACATGGAAATTAGACCTCAACTACTTTTTATAAAAATTTTCAATCTTTTTAATTTTTTTTTATTTCTAAAGTTGACAGTGACTCAAAGGCTAATTTGCTTTAAAATGAAATTTTCAGCCATGTGAAATATTAGACCTATAATCTACTTTAGAAAAAAATAAAAAAGAGAGGGGAAACATAATACGTAAAACACTGTGTCTCAGTAATTTAAAGGTCTTTGTGATCACAGTTGCACCTGATCTGTGCATATTATTTAGAGGCACAGGGTCATTTTTCAGATATATCACTGAACTAATAAAAGAAGAAGAACTCTGTTCCAAGCAAGGTGGGATATCTTTAAATTTTTTATTAATATTCTTAGTAATAGTGAAACAAAATGCACATGCTTCCATGATATGTTGACTCTCCAAAAGCTTTTATGAATCTTAGGGCATCATATTATTTTTCAGAACCAGGTAATCACTATAATGTTACCATACTTTGGAAAATGCATACACATAGTGTCTGCATAAGATTTAATAGTCTAAATGGCTTATTAACTCCCATCTCCAGCTGAGGCACATTTATGTTTTGAAATAAATAAGGATAATTCTTGCTTATTTTACTGCTAATAGAAGATTTTTCTGCCATGCTGTGGAAAGAAGCACTGCCTATAATATGCAAAAGTAAACTCCAACCATAAGGAAATGTACTTTATCTACTCATTGAGCAAACTGAATCACTATTAACTTCTTTACTTTTCTTATGGTTAATATGTCACTGGGACAGTTTTTAACAGTCCTCAATAAGTCAGCATGTTAGAGATATGGCTCTGTATACCTCTATTTTAAGTATGTTTCCAGGACAGTTCAAATGAGGAAAATTGTTATTGACCGTCATTTCAGATTTAAACTGAACATGATTCAGGAAGGAGACTCCAGATCATGAACCATTAACACTTTGTGTATCTGCAGAAAAGAGATGTCCAAGAGGAAATATACTATGTTTTATATTCCAGAGTACTCATCCCACTTACGAGAAAAAATAACTAGATTAACGGCCTGTATAAAAGCTCATGTGATTCTGCCTTCTAACAGTAAAATTCCAAAGTTAAGACTTTATATTTCCATAGTTGACTGATTCATGATTTTGCTACACGGAATTCACACTTCCTGTTTTTAATCTATGAAGACATGGGGCATCAACACAAGAGGCAGCAGACCTCTGTTGTTCGAACTGACATGTGCATCTGTGCTCCTCTGGTTTCCAGTTCCTGTACTACAGAAGCCCTACTCCTGGATTGTTCCACTGGCTCTGTTGTGGTGCCTTGTCAGGGAAATGGTGAAATGAGCTATCCACATCATTGACTATGGGTTAGTGCATTTGGAGGCTATCTCAAGATCCCACTTTTTGGTTGTTTTAACATGTGTTTGTCCCAGCACTGGTGTTCTCAAGCTGGGCCTTGTTCCAGAAGATATGTCCATGAAACTCCAGATCTATAAGTCCAGGCACATTTTCTAAGATACTGGGTTAGAAGAGACTCTTGAATGTTCCATATGAGCCTCTTCTGCATGCCTAGATGCCATCAGAAAATTGGCAGGGTGGGGGTGAGGTGTGGGGAGGTGGTTATGTGTATAATGCTTTTTCTAACAGCACATCATTAGATGGGAGGAGGAAGAAGGAAATTACGTGGTGGATTGGCAGTAGGGTAGAGTGTGACATATGAAGTCTGCTGGGACAGACTGCTCTAAATGAACATAGGCACTGGACAGTCAGTATGTACTAAAGTGCAGAGTGGCAGCATTCAAAAGCAAACTGTCTTCCTTTCAAATTTTTCTGCTGAACGGAGTCCCTTCATTACCCAACCTAAAATACAAACTAATATCCTGGAAGAAGACTGAAAGGGATAAATTTTAGTCTCCAACACAAAGATAATTTGATGTAACAGATTAGGCAGAGTCAGTGTTTTTTGCAGTGATTCTGAACATCAGGGAAAGATAAGAGTTCTCTGTGTCTGTGGCAGAACTATATGCAGAAAGTAACATGAACATTGCAATCATTGCGAAGTCAGTTCTTACTGCTTCAAAACACCCCATTTTCTGATTTAATTTAATTAAACATTAGCAACTCAAAGACACAGAAAACAATTAAATTATGTATTTAGTATATGCAAACTTTAGTAGCCCAAAAGAGACAGATGTAAGCTCTGCCCTTTACCTCATGTGGTTTAGTCTTTAACTCAGATAAGTGGAAAAGTGTGTAACTTCACACATCGTGAACCAGCTAATATTATCATAGTTACAGTTGAAAAGCAGTAGTACCGAAAGCTATGAAGTCACTACCCTTTTTGCTTTTATTTCACCATTTTTTACTTATTTCTGTGAAAAGACAGGGTATGTCTTGATAGGTATGACATTGTATGATAACTACAAACTATGTGTGTTATCGCTGTGTAATGGTATGTGGCCCATTTTAACGTACAAGTTAGAAGGCTGAATGGCTAGCTGCTAGCTGGTCATTCCCCTCTGCAAGTGACTGTTTTAATGTGGTGGGTTGACCCTGGCTCGCTGCCAGGTGACCACCAAAGCCTCTCTGATTTCCCTCTTCAGCTGGACAGGGGGACAAAAAGTAATGAAAGGCTTGTGGGCAATATAAGGACAGAGAGAGAAAACTCAGCAGGTGCAAAACAGACTCAGCTTGGGGAAATTAGTTTAATTTAAAATCAGAGTAGGATAATGAGAAATAAAACCAAATCTTGAAAATATCATTCCCTCACCCCTCTCTTCTTCATGGGCTCAGCTTCATTCCCAAATTCTCTGTCTCCTTCCCTTAGTGGCACAGGGGAATGGAGAATGTGGGTTGTTGTCAGTTCATCACACTGTTTCTGACCCTCTTTTCCCCTCACACTCTTCCTCTGGTCTAGCAGAAGATTCCTCCCATGGGAGATAGTCGTCCATGAAATTCCCCTTCCCACAGACTGTACTTCTTGAACTGCTTCGGTGGGGGTCCCTTCCACAGCATGCAATCCTTCACAAACAGGCTGCTCCAGCATGGGTCCCCTGTTGGGTCACAAGTCCTGTCAGCAAACCTGCTCTAGCATGGGTTCGTCTCTCCACAGACTGACAGCCCCTGCCAGGAGTCTGCTCCAGTGCAGGCAACCCACTGCAGGGTCACTGCCTCTTCCAGGCATCCACCTGCTCCAGCATGGAGCCCACAGGATGCAGGTGGATATGTTCTCCACCGCGGACCTCCTGGGCTGCAGGCACACACCCTCCCGCATCATAGGCTTCGGGGGAACCTCTGCTCTGCTGCCTGGAGCACTACCTCCTCCTCTTTCTCCACTGACCTTGGTGCCTGCAGAGCTGTTTCTCTCACAGGCTCACTCCTCTGGTTTGGATACACGTGCTTTTGTGCAGCAGCGTTTTCCCCCTCCTCAAATCCTTTATCTCCACAGCACTATCAGTGTCTCTGATGGGCTCAGCCATGGACAGCAGCAAGTCCATCTTGGAGACAGCTGGCACTGACATTATTGCATACAGAGAAAACTTCTAGCATTATAGGCCCACCACTACCAAAATATTGCCACACCAACACAGTATAGAATGTTTGAAATACAGAGTATATGTGCAATATAATTAGATTTCACATAAAAATCTCAGCATCTCCAAGTGAACACTCAACCCTTTATTCTGCTGATCTCCCAGTTTGTCTGAAATCATTACGTGTGACATATCACTTAAAAATTTTAAAAATGCCATCTTTATCTACAGTGTAACAAACTTACTAGTATCTATTCAGTGCCCTTCATTTCACTGAGGCTTGGTGAGGACTAAAATTTTCCACACTTTGCAGGATTTTTCTTGTAAATATTCATCATACTCTAGGTCTGCAGAATTTAAGCAAGATGATTTTCTTTACACGTTACAGTACTATCCTGCAGGCCTTTCAAATTGGCCATAGCACTTCTCAAAGTAAATTTTGTTGCTTCCAACATGGCTCCTCATAATGGTAAATGCTCGCAGAATTGAGCCTTTAATTTATATTTTCATTTTTTCTGGGTCTTGAACAGTGAAAAAAAACTGCAGACAATCTGATTAGGTAACAGCAGCAACACATGTAATATGAACTATCAATCAGACTGCTGAAAGTTAGTAAATGTAAGGTAAAAAGAGATAGATTTCCAAGAATAGACACCTAAGAGTGGTATGCCGGGGAAGTAGTAGTTTAAATAGTACTTAGAGCTAAACTGAGGAATAGCCATATAAGAATGTGACATTCACTGAAGTGAAAAAACTCATAAATATTAGTGTAAGCAGCTCTCTAGCAGGTACACCACCAACCACACCTCATGATAAGAAAGATCCATGACAGGTATGTCACATGTGACTAGTAGCTGTGTTGCCTTTGCAGGAAGATCATCAGGAAGACTCTGAATTTGACCTGAGATTCGTGGCTGCAGGAAACACAGAACAGGGCTGGTGGTGATGGGGTTTGTGAGGGAATTCAAAGCTAAACAAGATTCAAGATTTAAGGTACAGGAGTGTTACTTGGTACAAGGGTGCTACAAGGGTCATCCTTATTCCACATTCCATTCTACTAAAGGGGAGAATATATTTACATATTTTCTTATAGCACATAAATGATATGTGTTGTTTAAAAGCAAGGAGAAAAAAACACGTGAATTTTTCCCTCTTCACATATTTGTTTTTAATAGAAAACAAATACTCTTATTTAGACTAAAACCAACAGACCAAAGTATGAACCTAACAGTCAAAAAATATTAATTGAAAACATATGATTTTTAAAGTTAAAATCTGACAGTGTACACATGTAAGGGGCAGGGCACAGACCTCTTGGCAGCAGTATTAAATACTACTTCTGTGTTGAGCTTCCTTGTCAGTACCCACAAACTTGTCAGAACAACAGTCCTGTTGTTCTACAACTACTGCTACAGCAGAAACTAAATCCAGCATATGCACATTTGTAAGTATAGCATTTTTTATTTGTTTACACTTAATATATGATCCATCTTTATTCATAACATTATGGCAAAATATTTTTAATGCTGTACAAGAACAGTATTAACAGCTAGGATCTATTTAGTGTGGTTTAAATGTAAGCACACTGTTAGTTGTGTTAAGCATGGGTTTGGAGACAAATATGAAAGTTCAGTATTCTCCCACGGATTTGTTTTTGCTCAGGATAGAGCATTTTGTAAATGTTACTAAGCCTCTTCCCTTGTGTAAGTATATTGATTGCATATGTGTAGCTCTTTATCTCTTTTGCAAATAAATCTCATGTGCTGCAGATACAGGAAATGCAAAAGACCATCTGGGCATCATTGACCCACTCTTCTCAAATCTGGCAGACAGTTTAGCAGACAGTTTATTTATTTCAGGGTATATACTGCACTAACCTGACACCTCAGAAAATATACTCAGGGGAATTCTGTATTTTTTAGTATGTCAGTACAGAATTTCATTACAATTGTTTTCCTGAATGAGCTGTTTTATCCAAGCTTGAGTTTTTCACCTTTGGATTTTCAAAGCCTCATTAAAAAAACCCTCAACAATAAAGGTGTTTGGTGTTAGAAGCTTGAAACTGGAGATAGATGAAAAATGAATACTTAATACCTTGTACAATCAATCATTTGGTCTGGGAGGAAATGTGATTACATTTGTATTACATGACTGTATTTGGATTTAGCCTAAATGTATACAAGTTTCCCCATTTGCGAAAGGACCAGAAAGAAATAGAAAGATAATTTAGCTATGTCTCCCCTATTGTTCAACCTGATGCTTTTTTTCTCTAGGTTATAAGTATATTTAGACAAAATTACTGATACTAACTTCCTACTCAATATCAGATAAAATTTTGATAGTGTTAAGGAAAATCTACATTAAAGCATATTCTATTGGATGTGTTTCACTTGGAAGAAAATTAAAAATAGTCCTCAGCTGTAAAGTGTTTCAAACTGTCTGAATATTCTTTTTGTTTAAATGGAAACAAAAGGAAAGCCTGAACATACACTAAATAATTCTGAAATAGTACAAACAACTTGTGAAAAAAATGCATTATGTGTAAAATTACTATAAGAAATAAAACATAGAATAAGACAGCTATTCTATTCTAACCTGTGATTATCATACTGCTAGTTCACTGTCAGAAATATATGCCAAGCAGACAAGTCATAAGACTGGGACAGATTTTCCTTTATGACCTGACTGTTTAAAACAATCTGCTTTTGGCAGAGAAGTCCTTTCTGTTCATAACAGTAAGTTTAAAATTCCACTGAGATAGAGAGAGGCCGAGGTAAGTGAATCTGGCTTTTGCACAACGCAGTAAGAAATGCTGGGTCTCTTCTCAGTATTAAACCTAGGAAAACTCTCAGGTTGGTTTAATTCATACTGATACTCCTCTTATTCAAGTTCTGTCTGGTACAGCTCATTTTTGTAGAATAAATTGGCCTAGATGCTAAGATATTGTGGTAATGTCATTGTACCAGAAGACGGAATAGAGTCATGATAGGACTTTCTTAACCCAGCGTGGGACAAATAGCTTATCCTAGTTTGTCAGTACTGCTGCTACCATAACAATTTTCACCAGGAGAACTGTTTTCTCTGCAAGGAGCAATGAATTTGGTCTTAAGATTTCTTGGTAAAATAGTCCACTTAGATATGGTTGTTACCTTTAAGAATTAAGCCTGATTAAAAAGTGCAACTCAATTATCAGGATCACAACTGGTATAGACATTAGCTCTCGATAGTATGAAATTCACTTCTCCTAGCTGACTGGATGTCCTGAATTTGGGTGGGATACAATTACTTTCTTCTCAACAGCTGTTATAGTGCTGTGTTTTGGATTCAGAATGAGAATAGTGCTGTTAACACACTGATGTTTTAGGTTTTCGTTGTGTTGATCCCAAATCAAGGAATTTTCCTTGTGTCATGCTCTGCCAGTGAGGAGGTGAGCGAAAGAAACTGGGAGGGTGCATAGCTGGGACAGGTGACCAAAAGGATATTTCACACCTTAGAATGACATGCCCAGTATATAAACTGGGATCAGTTACTTGGAAGAGGCTGATCTGGGTTTGAGAATGCGGGTTTGGGAACTGGGGTTCTAGCATGGGTCAGTGGGTGATTAGCAACTGTATTGTGTATCACTTGTTTGTCCCTTCTTCTTATCATCATTATTAGTATTTACAATTATTATTGTATTTTAATTTATTGTCAATTATTAAATTGTTCTTCTTTCAACATAAAAGTTTTATTTTGATTCTCCTCCTTATTCCACCAAGGTGAGGAGAGGGGAAGAGAATGAGGTTGAGTGAACAGCTATGTGGTACCTAGCTTTCAGCTGGGCTTAATATGACAACACTTGAATAGCCAAACTTTTCTGTGTATATCTGTTTCCTTTTACACATTTAATTCTCTCACCCTGAACATCATGCAAAGTATCTTGTTTTCTGGCAAGGGAAGTTCTGTTTTGGCCTAATTATACTATTTTATCATATTGTTACAGTCACAAATGACAGATTGACCAGAAAAAAAAAGAAATCCAGTAAGTTAGGAATGAAATCTGACATAAATTTACTTTTAATTAAGAGCAACAATCTCAGTCACATTTTATCTATTGTAATCTAAAAGATCATCCACGGAGACTTTTTTAACTTCACAAATAGAACTTCCTCTCACATAGGATTCTTCCTAGGAGGAGAAAAATAGTGTGAAGAAGTTGTTAAAGGATAGATTTTTTTTTTTTCCAGAGAGTTTTATTGTATTAGTAGCTCCACTGGTTTTGCAATAATAAAACTTCAATACATGAATTTTTTTATAATACACAAATTTAATAGCATAAGGAGGTTAATACTAGAGCACAAGTTTCAGAGCAGTAATACCTCAGCTAGTTTTCATTCTTATTTGCTAAGAGATATTTATAAAACACATCTTTTTGAGATGAACCAGAGGAAAAATAATTTCTATAATTGTGGTCAAAATGCAACCCATGTCATGATTGAAAATCCTGATGGTCTCGCATTTTTGATCATTAAATCACAGCATTTTATAACCTGTGGGAAGCCCGGGAACCTTGTAGTTGTATTCAGAATTGCTTTGCACACAGCACAGTTGCAGAAATCCTGTGTAGGACAGGAAGGACACTGTCCTTCGTGGTCATAGTACTTGAAGGTCTTCTGACATGGTTTCTGACTTGACTTGTCATTTTGCAAGGACAATTTCCTACAACATGCAGAACAGTAAGTGTTGGCCTTTTAGATGTTATTTACTCAGTTAAAAAAAGAAAGTAAACAAATAAAAATATATTGTCTGTCCCTCATCCAAGACAAAAAACCACTCCTGAGTAGCTCCATGAAGACAAAACTGTGCTTTTAATGCAAGGTATCATTTAACTGAATGTACGACAGATCATGGACTCACAGAATGGTTTGGGCTGGAAGGGACCTTAAAGATCATCTAGTGCCAGCTCCCCTGCCATGGACAGAAAACCTTCCACTAGACCAGGTTGCTCAGAGCCACAACCAGCCTAGCCTTGAACACTTCCAGGGATGGGAATTCCACAACTTCTCTGTTCCAACAACCTGTTCCAGTGCCTCACCACTGTCACAGTAAAGAATTTCTTGCTGGTATCTAATATTAACATAGCCTCTATCAGTTTAAAGTGATTCCCTCTTAATCCTATCATTACAAGTCCTTGTGATAAGTCCCTTTCCAGCTTTCTTGTAGCCCTCTCAGACACTGGAAAGTGTTTTAAGGTCTCCCAGGAGTCTCTTCTGTTTCAGCCTGAACAAACCCCAGGGTCTATCAGCCCGTATTAATAGGAGAGGGGCTTCAGCCCTCTGACTGTCTTTGTGGTTCTTCTCCGGACTCACTCCAGCAGGTTCACATCTTTCTTATGTCGATGCCTCCATAGCCAGAAGCAGTACAACAGGTGGGATCTTTATCTCCTCTATGCCTATCTTGAGCAATAGGTAAATTTACAAGAGACATGACTCCATACTGGGCACAAAGTTTAGACTTTCAGAAAAGATTTTGGGAGAAGATGACGCTGAGCTGTGTTGAAGATGAGCTTATTGTGTTGAGGATATCTATCCAGTGGGTGGTTTTAAAACTAGTCCATAAAGGAAAAAGGATATTTAATTTCTGTAGGTATTTATCTCAATGTGAGGAATCACAAGGTACAGTGATGACACTGAGAAGAGCAAACAGATCCTGCTTATCAGCCTAAGAGAGAAAACAAGTACTGGAAACAAATTCACCACTCCAAAAAAAGAAATCTGTGGAAGAATGTCACATGTCTATTCCTCTGTGAGAGATTTTAATAGTTGTTCTCATAATATGTCAGCAAATGAAAGGAAGGAAGGAAGTTTAGGATTGCCTCCTAAAGCCTTCTTGAGAAAGTATGACATATGGGCATTCTGAGATCTGGCCACAGACAACAGTCCCCTGCAAGATCTAGGCAGCATTTCAATTTCCAGGGCAGCCCACTGAGGTGGCGGAGGGCTCTGAAATGACATTCTTAGATAGGCCTTGCAGAATGCCTCCTTTTCAAAAATCTGTTCTCTGTTTCATTTGAGATTCAACATGGTAACAAGCAGCTCATTATTTCAGGGGAATTTAGCCAGGAAGTTTAATTAATACGATTCCTTTAGGGAACAATAATGGAATGTTTTTATCCCTTGAAACATTGTATTAAATATATTGCCTATGCCAGACAATAAAATGAGCTAGTCAGCCTGGAATGACTTGCTGTTAAACTAGAAAAATGCCCAGTGCTTAAAAAGGTAAAATATAAATATTATTTTTTAAAAGTGATGAAATGAAGCAAGATGCATGAAATGAAATGCAAGAAATCAGACTTGTAAATAGTCTGGTTCCTCTACCATTTTCTAATTGAAATTATTGTGTCATTTTCTCATCGGTTCATTTTCCTAAAAGGGAATACTATCTATTGCATAGAGAGGACACAGGTCCGACCCCCAGTTGGAGGGTCAAGTTCCTGGGTCAGAATCCAGGTCCTGGAAATTCTTACTGAGGTTTCTGTTTCAGTGGGATTTCCTCTGGATTTTGTTATTTCAGTATATTTTTGGGGGAATTGGTCCTATATTTTGAGTCAGATGAAGAAAACTTGAAGGAAGAGAACTTTTTTTTTATGGTATTTGGATGGCAAGGCTATTATTTGTCTCATCCCTGTGTGTCTTGACTCCTCTAAATGTATGTTTGTTAACTGAAAATATTCTTTGTTTAAGAGAAAACTTTTATTCACAAATTTAAATAAAAAAGTTGACTTATTTACATTACAACTTTAAAGGAATATTATTTTTAAAAAATCAAAAATTTTGCTAAATAAATAAAAAAATACACAAAATTTGTCTAGGATGGAGGTTAAAGATGTAGTTTGATGCAGTCATTAATATATTCAGTGTTTCATGTGGTTTCACTCATAGCAGTATTCGGTGGGGACAGATGTTTGGAATGGGCTATCATGATTTTTTGCCTTGGTTTTGTGTATTCCTTCTTATTCATTTTCTTAACTTTCTCACTTTTTATACCACTGAGAAAGCACAAATTTAGCAATTATTTTTCTTTCTATATTTCTATTTTAATATAGAAAACGGTAACAAAATTATCTTATCTGGAAAAATTTTCTTCTCACACTTTGGCTTTTTTTCTAGTCAGCTACTTAGTTATCTGGTCTGCCGATTTTCTTAATCCCTCACAACCTATTTCTGAACTTTCCAGAAAGTGTTTGATCGTAAGTTTATTTGGTCTCAAGCCTCTTCTGCCATTAAAATCTTCATCTTAAAATGAAAGAATCTGGATTAATAGAAAAATGAATTAACTTTTACTTTGCTTTCTTCTGTCTCAAAGAGCATATTAAAAAAAAAAAAAAATTCATTACTCTGAGAAAATGGAGATGTTTTTTGTTCTCTGATGGTGGTAGAAATGACCAAAAATCCAATTAGGACTGACTACAGTTATAGACAGAGTTACATAGAATTTTCCAGTTCAGCGTCTCTAAACCATATATTCCTTAGGCCAAGCTCTCTGAGCAAGTATCTAGATTTTCCAAGTTTGGTTCACATCTAGGCAATCTGGGCCAAGATTTTTCAAATCAGAGTTTCACTTTATTCACTAAGTAGAACTAAACTTATTCCATGAGAAAATGGAAAAAAACAAAACAGAAGTTTCCCAAATAGGCCACATGACCTGTCTCTGATCACCAGGACCAAGGCATATTTGAGCATCTGAGAAGAGAAAAAAACTTTGATGAGAAACAGTTTAAATCAATTCTCATAATGTATCTTTACCTTCACTCCTTTATTAATGCATAGCCGGTTGCTTTCCTGTAATGTAATGGTAATAAACCTTACTGTTCTTATGTTGAGAATGGCTTATAAAGTCACCTTTAAGAATACCACTTTACTTCATTTTCAGATGGCAGGAAAGTGCCTTCTGGAAGGTTAGAAAAGCAAAGAGTTCTCCAGAATGGTTCTTGAAGGAATGAAAAGAGAGCAACAGTTGACAATTACGTCATTTTTGTGGGACTGCTTCAATAGTGGCCTCTATCCACTGTTTCACCAAATCTCTTGTAAAGGGTTCTTGATTAACTAAATGAATGGAGGAGGGTCACAGCTGCACCTTATAGCCACTTAGCCCTCTTCTAGAAGGTAGCAGCAAAAAATGAAAATTTGATTCCTATGCAATCTTTTCCATGATATGCAGCATCATGCAGTAGGGTGTATTTATTTTCTGTTAAGTAGAATTTTTCTGCTACTGTTTTGGTCTAGAGTACATAGCACATGAACAGTAGTTCCTACAGAAAGCAGTACTAACCAGAAGTGACAGCCTTCTGCTGTCCCATGCCAACACAAATTGTGCACTTTCAAAGAGCTGTGGAAATGTGAATGCATATCACTGTTACAACAACACATGTTACCAAGGCTAGATTTCCAAGGCACCTGTCTGAACCCAGTATTTCTTAGTACCCCTTGCTTTTTTCTCATGATTTCTATTGCCAAAATTGAGTTGTAGTCATATTTGGGAGCAGATGGTCAAACCCACTGCTGCGTCCAAGTAGGCTGGTGGGCATAGTTATCTGATGTGTTTAGAGATATGATAGCAAGCCAAGCATCTCTCTTTACTCACCACCTAGGGATACACTCTCAAGTAAAGAGAGATCCCCCTCTGAGAACAGTAGTTGCCAGATTTCAAAACATTTGCTGAATGTGTGCAGAATTGTATTTGTCCCTGAAATAATACTGTTTAATAGCCACATTTTCACAGCTACTTTCTCAAGTGAATTCGTAAACAGATGCTAAGTGTAAATATGTAAGCTTCACAGCAGCGCCATGTTTTATTTTGAATATTTACATGTTTTGTTTAAAAAGAGACACTGCAAGCCATGTTCCATGACGTAATTGGACATCTGCTTGCTAGGCCAGCTGACTCAATTAATTCTAAAGGTTGTTCTTGGTAGGGAAGAGGAAACTACCATTGGTGATTTCCTGCTGAACTTATCCAAGTGGGTATTCCCAATTTCTGTCTAACATAAGGCCAAAATAAAATTTCATTTTCTAAAACATGGTTCATTATTTTTTGCAACACTTTGAAGACTCATAAATGTTGCCATTTCCCGATCTAATTAATTCAGACCAGAGTGTTTGATCTCAAATTGTCCAGTCAACGAGATAAATGGTATTTATCCATTTCTATATATAGAAATTGTGCACCATAAAATGCTAAACCTTACCTTCATTACTCAACATGAAATTCTGTTGTTCAAAATGGTTTGAACTCTTAGTTTGAAAAACATAGCTCAGTACTACAGAAGGAAGTCCTGCTACGTAAATATCACTGTGTAAATGCTCCCTGAAAATATACTACCTTTCAGGAAATTGTGGTTTCAATTAATCAGATATGGTGATGTTGAGAAAGAATTTAGCTACAAAGAAGTTTCTTAAGACTTTAAAATCAAATATTATTATGAGTATTATCAGACAGCTTAGCAGTGAAATGCTTTCTTTTAAAAACCAGCTTTATCTAAGACTGTCTAGGTAAGATCGGGCCACAGCTGGAAGTGATATAATCAATTAAATGGATTAAAGCTACTTTAGAGGTTCATTCACACTACATGGAAAACCCATTGATTGCAATTATACTTAGAATTAGTCAGCAAATTTTGATTAACAGAAGAAGACAGCTAAGAATACCCACCTCTTGCAAGTCAGCAAGGAACACTTGGAGGCACTTGTAACAAGGCTGATGACTCAGCACAGGACAGTCTGTACATCCATGCCACTTTTGTGGGTCCTTATAACACAGAGCAGTGAAAATCAGTCTCACTTCATGAAACAAGCAGCTGCTTGGGAAAGCTACATTCTGCATGCAGCTTTTCAAAAGCAAAAATCATCATGAATATGTAGTAGCCCACTTTGGCTTTCAGCTCAGTCTCATGACACATGACAAAACTATATGGAAAAGTGTATGGTAGAGTCTTCAGTACCAAGTTACACCCTTTGCTTTACTTGTGGTCTATCAGAGCACGGTTTGCAAAGTTCCAGAGCCAATTAAACTATATTAACATGTGTAATTATTATTATCATCATATTTAAAATATTATTTATATATAAATATGTATGGTATTACTGACTTTGGTAACTGAGAAGCACCACCAGTATTATTTCCACCCAACACAAAGAAGTTATTTGAGCATTATGTGGGCTGCTTTGTAATGTGTAATATCAACTCTAAGCTATTCCATTAGCTAAATATGAAACACTTCCATGAATTCTACCGAAGGAGTATACAGATCCAAGCAAAATTCACATCAGGTTTTGCTAGAAAATCTAAGTGCTGAAACCTTTACACCTACATGATTTAGTGGAAAAATCTCTATAAATTTCCCAGTGAAGCTCATCCTCTTTCACATACATATAAGCAGGAGAACAGGAAATTCATTACATGACAACATTTGTTAAAGGAGTTATATTTTGAAAGAAGAAAGAAAACCAAGTTCCAGGTTGAAGACCTTACTTGAGTCTTTGGTTTTGTATATAGGGTAGAGTGTGAAAGAGTTGTACTGAAATATATGGGTTCAGGCTTCATTTGGCATGACCAGCTACATGTAACAGACGTATGCTTCCTACAACAACTAAATACAGCCCTCTGATAGAGGATTTCCAAACTTGTTTAGAGAGACATTAGCTATTTTTCATTCAGCTAGGAGTTGTTTTGTGAACAGTTCTATCCAAAGACCCACAGCATTAGTAGCACAAGTAGGTGTAGTTCTATGATTATTAAGGAAAAACAATTGTCTTGTTTTGTCGAAATCGGCATGATTTTGCTTACAGAGAGTGACACACTGAAAGCCAGATTATTTTATATAGCAGCATCAGAGTTTTATGTCTGGATTCCAACTTGTTTGTTCTTGTAGTAAAAACTCTTGGATGCAGAAGTCATGTTGGTAATTTAACACTAGCTGGAAATTAAACTCCAAATAAAATCCACTCACCTTACCCCTGCCCCTTCTAGTAAGAAAGGGACAAAGGCAGAGACTACAGATTGAGATAAAAATTACTTGAAAGCAAGCAGCAATAGAAGAAGAAATGCAAGCTGCTGCTTTATCTGCGGCTGCTTCCTCTTCACTGTTTTTCCTCAAAGTGGCTTTTCTTGAAGCCATGTCCCGACTGTGTGTGCTGCATCTCGAAGCTGTGTCCCAAAAGAACAGGAAAGGATGGGAGGCAGCAGCAGAGTGACAGAAGTCTCCAGTGCTGGTCCCAAGAACGCACAGTGCTACCACAGCAAGCACCTTCTCCTAGACACAAAGGGAACAAAACGGCACATTTCTTGTGTGTACTCACCATTTTCTTTTCCACAAAATCTCACACTCTGAGATGATGTGGGAGGTATAGACTAGCAGCCTAACCACAGCCACATGGCTATAAGCTCTGCCCCCTCTCTGCAATCAGGACACCATGGGACAGAGTTTAAATTGTTATCAGAAAATGGGGAATTTGCTCTTTGATTTGCTTAGTCAATTTTTTCTTTTAGTTAGAACAGCAAGACAAAAAGTCAAGTTTTGGCTCGGTTATTTTATTGTATTTCTTTCCAGAGGGATAATATATCTTTAATATATGTTTCATGTAATTACTTAGATTGGAAAAGACTTCTAATATCATTGATTCCAGGTGTTAACACAGCATTACCAAGTCCACCACTAAACCATGTCCTTTAGTGTCACATCTACACATCTTTCAAATACATTGTGGGACGACAACTCAATTACTTCTCTGGCCAGCCTGTTCCAGTGCTTGAACACCTTTTGATGAAGAAATTTCTCCTAATATGAAATCCAAGTCTCCCCTGGCAAAACTTGAGGCCATTTGCTTTTCCCATAAGCTTATAAAACATTTTCTCTGCCTTTACACCCTGACTCTATAACAAACTCCCACCATAGTATCTGCTTTATCGGCCTTTCCCCTGATTCTTACTCATAAGAAGTTGACCTTGTCATCACTATCATTAAGATGCAGAAAATCAAGACACTCCCTAACATACTGGGCTATTCCACCACCTCTATTCCCCCTGCCTATCCCTTCTGAAGTGTTTATAGACATCCATTGCAGCACTTGGATTTTGTGAGACATTCCATCGTGTTTCCATGATGAAAACTATGCCATAGTATTTATGATGCACAACAGCTTCCATCTTCTTGTCTGTTGCTTATGCTGAGTGTGTTGGTGTACATGAATTTTAGTTGAGGTGTCGATCCTACCAAGATTTTTGGGGAAAGAAGCTCTAATTTTTATGTAACCTTGCACCTTTTGAATAGTTTCTGGTATCAAGTTTGAAAGTTTTCCCTCCTTTTTTATTAAAATGACAGATGATAGTTCATGAATTTTCCAGTTGCCTAAAACACAATAGTATTTCCTGGAAAGCCAGCAGCATATTGGCCAAGTCTAGCAATTCAGCAATGAGCAATCTCATTATGAGTAATTTTGCCACAAGCAGTATATACCTTTTCATTAAAAAAACCTAGCCTTTCATGCCTGCAAATACAGCAAATATGTGCAGCTTTTTATAAGAATAAAAAGAGTGAAAGGGGAATTGCCTCGCTGTAGTTGTGATTCGAACAGGTAATTATAGTGAAAAAACATGCTACGACTAAACATCAAATGTTGTTGATCTCAACCTGTCGCAGCAGTTTTTTTCTAAATGTATTTGGCTGATATTAAAATGCATTTGATATTGAGGATGCTATTTTTCAATTAATAGAAAAAATTAAGGTCTCAACAATTAGAAAAAAAAAGAGATAATTCATTCTGCAGCAAAGAGTTGTGCCTCCAGGTAGCTGAGAAGTCATTTTTACCCTCTAGGCTGTTTTTTTGAATTAAACAGGTACATCTAAAACTGACAATTACTGCAGTATATCATCATGTTTCTGAAAAATGTTTAAAATGATTACAGCCATATAATATTCAATTCCACTTTCACCCCTCACCAAATGGTACCTTATCAGACAGATTTTGATAAAAGACTATGCTATTTCTCCTTTAAACACTAGTGATACTTATATTATCTACCTGTGGCAATGCTCGGAAAGATGATTATTAATGCTTACAAAATAAAGCATTACAGCAATACAAAGGATTGTAGTATTGAGTGTGAACACAGGCAGTGTGAAAATTTCTTTATTATGAAAATGTCAATTCCATTTTTAAAACTGAGTTGAAATTTGCATAACATAAAATACAAAAGTAAAGGTAAAGAAAACTTTAAATGAGATGTATGTGGATTTTCTGATTCCTATAAATAGACATTTGAAGGAAGGTATGTTTACATAAATCAAGAACATCTCTTGATTAGATTTAGCAATAAATCCAAAAGCTAATTTATGAAATTTGAATTTCTAAACTCATTAATTTCTTTGGGTCATTTCAAGCGCATAACCAAATAATTTATCCAAATTATTCAAAGAGGATTTTAATCAACTCTCATGCCAATTACATGTAAGAGGAGAATAAAAAGTTGTTGCTGCCTTACTGTTAGTTTTCTAGATGTTTAATGTTGTTAATCTCTAGTAAAATGTGTTCTTTGAAAACTATATGACTTAAACTTTCTGTACCTAGATCATTTATGTATCTAATCAATTTGTACCCAAAACTGTGCCTCCTAAGACCTCCTTCATACTTACCTTTTCCTTTCTGGCATTTAAATGTGGACTTTTCATATTTCATGTGGTTTGCAGCCTTGCTCCCTCTTTCATTAACCTTTGTGGTTGGTCTTCCTTCACAAACTTACAGATATCCCAAATACACAAAAGCAACAGGAAGTATACATTGCAATAAATTTCTTCCAACTTTCATTTACCTTTTTTTTTTGGTTATCTTCTCAAGACTTAAGAGCAACTGATAGTGAGTCCTTGGAAAGCATACATTCAGGCTTGCCTTTACTGCCTCATGGGGAATTTTGTTATCATGGCGGGTGACAATAAAGCCAGCATGAGTACTCCTGCATTTTTACCATACGTTTGCATCATACACTCCTCAAGTCAGATTTCTGTCATTTCTTATGAGCTACTGTATGCTGCAATTCAATTGTGTAAGTGACATTGCCACACAATTTTTACTTTTAACATATGAACCAGAAATACTAAAGATTAACAAGGAGGTGAATAGATACTTTTTAAGGTCTCAAACTATAGTATGGAATTTCCAAAACAGTTCTAGAAATCTGTTCTGCTTTCATAATATATTTCACTGACCCAATTGCTGTGAAAATTAATTGAACTATTGTTTTCAGTAATCCAATATTCTGTTCTTTGGCAGTGTTTCAGTGTCAAGAGAAAGCCTTCATTTAGACTTATGGTTATGGATTTTCCTAAAACTGTAGCAATATACATACAAATGGTCAGTCTCTGAGTACTTAAACAACAGTAAATTCATGGCACTCATTTTAGACATTTATTTGAGAATGTTTGGGAAAATTTCCTTAGTTAAATACAAACACAGTATCTGAATAGAGATAAGAAGATAGATAGACAGATAGATAGAGATAGATATAGATATATAGTTATTAATTTCAAGGTAGAATCATGCAATTAAAGAAGGCACTGGGAGTTTCAGGTGCTAGGTATTTTCTAGTTGATTTATTTGAAACTAGGTTTCAGCCCTTGAGGCACAACTGTTGATTTCAGGGATTAATGACACAATGACAGCTTTTAGGATATAATTTCTTATGCAGGGTTTTATTTCAACTAACCATCCCAATTTAGACATAGTATTGTAAACTTCTTAAATGTTTTATTTAGAACACAGATTATGGAGTTTTACACTGCAGAAGTATAATTTCTTGATCTTTAGTTTTAAAGGAAGAAAGACATCTGTAAAACACTACAGAAAATGCTACTGTTGCTTAAATTTCCTGTAGTGGAAAGTAAATATATTTTGAATTTTCTTCTTTGTCCTTCTGAATTTGGTTACAGTAATAATGAAATAAACATAGTCATTAACTTGAAATCTTAGAAACTCCTGGACTCACAACGTGATTTGAGAGACTATCTAGTTTTAAGAAGAGAAAATGCAAAAATAAAAAAAAAAAAAACATAGAGTAAGGGTAAAAGAGGAAATTCACTTTGTCACTTACTCACAATTGTATATTGCCATACCTCTGTGGAGAAGTGAAGAGCAAATAAACAGTATTGCATCCCTGTATTCACAGAAGACTTCCTGATGCAAGATGAGCTTTAAAAGAAACACTTTGATTTAGGTTCTGACAAGCTGGCATCTCTGAATTAAGAAAATTGCTTTTTCAACTCCTGTATAAATCTGCAAATCAATTGAAGCAAAGAAATAACCCTGGTAATTCAGACAAAGATTTAATTGTGAACAAATAAAATATTGAAACATGAATAAGCTGGAATTTCAAAATGGACTCATATGAAATATACTGCTTACTTGTCAAGGCCTTTTCTGAACAATAATACACCTATAAAATTCTTTTAAATGAGAATTGTACCTACAGTATGAAAACACAGTAAAAAAATTCTGACGGAAAAAATTGTGAAACAACCTATGAACCATAAAGCAATTACTTTATAGAACAGGAAAGAGAAACACTAAGATATGGTATCTTAAGTACAGTATTCTCATTTTTCAATATTGTATATTAGCTTTTAACCTTTTCTCTGTATTTATCTCATTAATCCCAAAACTATTAACTTATCCTTCTGCAGACATGATGCATGTGCCCTCCATCTCCTCCAGGTCATTGACAAAGATGTTGAGCAGGTGTTCTTTCTCTTTCTTAATCTTCTCTTGGTATTTTTCCCTGTTTCTTATTTTTGCATGTATATGTAAAGGAGTCTCATACTTTAAAGAATGTTTGATCACTTTATCTTTCTCCAGTTCTCTTCATTCTTCTATTTATTTTTCCTTTTCTCCTTTCCCTTTGTCTTTTTAAGTTTCTCCGTCCTTTTTTAAGTTTCCCTCTCTAAACTTGTTTTCCTTCTTCCCCCTTTCCTACTTCCCTTCGCACGCCTGTAGTTTCATTATTTCTTCTATTCTCTTTTCCCCTCATTTTCCCTTCTCTCTTCTATGCACATGAAATCTCTATTCTCTTCCTCCACAGAAAATTTATTTTCTGGGATTCACTGATCTCTCAAAATTTATGTAAAACTCTGAAATCAAGCAAGGATCTTCATTTCCACTCATAGGTTTGGATAAGGCCTTATCTCTTAAAAAAATGCTATGAAGGACACAATTATTTGTTTAGAGTGGAGAGCAGGGACCATTCAGTCTGGAATTTAAGCAGTGAGGCATGTCTTGATGTGACCTGTGCTTTGTATTCCTCTTTTCCCGGTGCTTTCTTTGCTCAAGAATTCTCTTGACAGCTCATGGTTTGTTCCTAGTCACAGAACAGATTTGCCTTGTAGAGAAAAATTCTAGAAGTACAACTTACATAGGTTTTTACTTGTAAATAAGGAATTTCATTATCATTTCAGCAACAATACGCCTATAGTTCCACTCAAGCCATGAAAGCAGCACTTGAGGTATGGCAAGTTCTGGTATTAGAATAATTTCCTATGTAACCAGACTAAATACCTGATACTTAGTTTTCTCTTGGAACATGCTTGCACAACTTGTGCCAAAACCAGTGCTTAGACTAGATCTTCTCACATTTTTTCTGAACAGCTGCTCTACACCAGACAAAATCCACAAAATCCAGATGTCATGTAGTTGGGAAAGCATCTTTAAAGGAATTATGGAATAAAAGTTATACGAGAAATTCATGGGGGGCCAAGCTCCATTGTATGACATATCTGTTATGCAGTACTGTGAAAGCTCGTGCTGATTTTCAAAGTGATGAGGCCATCACAGGAGAAGCCAAACTATCAACCTGGATATCAAATTTTCAGTATCACAGAATCACAGAATGGGTCAGGTTGGCAGGGACCACAGCGGGTCATCTGGTCCAACCTCCCTGCTCAAGCACAGCCATCCCAGAGCGCATGGCATAGGATTTCTGCATACTGGTCTTGAATCTCCCCAGTGAGGGAAACTCCACAGCCTCTCTGGGCAATCTGTTCCAGTGCTCAGTCGCTTGCACAGTAAAGAAGTTCTTCGTCATGTTCAGGTGGAACTTCCTGAATATGTACATCCAGAATAAGAGCACAAACATTTTGTCTGAGAAATTAGTCTGAATCATATTCCTCCCTAAAAGTGAAAGCTTCCCTTGTGTTATGTTTATGATCTGCCTTGAAACGATGAATAAAAAATATCTGCTAGTGTCAGCTGAGCATCTGTAAGGTACGGAAGTCTTAAGAAGCTATTGAAAGATCAAATCACTTTATGGTTATTAAAGAGATACAAGGTGGCAGTTGCTTTTACTCATTGACCAAAGTTTGAAGTCGGCCACCTGTTGCCTAGTCCATGTTTTATCCTTGTTCCCATTACATCCCATCCTTTCCCCTGTCCCCTAGAGAGGGCAATTAAAGAATAAGTGCTTTTTTTTGTTATCAGGATGATACACAGACCCCAGCTACAGTTTTTACTGCCTTGTCCAGGAGTTAATCAAGCCTTTGTTTGCAATATATTCCCCTTATAGCACAATTGCTATGTAACTGTTGATTCAAGCTTTAATTGCCTGATAATTTGAGTGTTAAATCCTATGGAACAAAAGGAAATCAGAGAAAAAGAGGATAGTTCTCTGGCAAGTCGATGTAAAAACAGTTTTCTCCTTACAGGTAGAAATAATTTGCAAAAATTTGAGCATAGGGACATGCAGTTACAGACGAGACCAAGCTATAAAGCCAAAATGTGGGAAATTGGTCCTTTAAAATTCTTCTGTTATGGCCTTTTTATTGTGCTAGTGGTTTTCACTACTCACAGAATTAGAAAACAATAGCTGCTGCTTATGTCATCACTGTGACTGTGCCAATTTCATTAATATCCTGTAGCAAAAAGTATCTTTTTGGTTGTTTTTATTGAAAAATATTCAGTAACTTAAAGTAAAACACAGTGTTGGGAGGATGTTATATACATAGATATTGCCTATAAAAAGGTTTTCTTGGAAAGTCAGTTAAATTTTATATGACATTTGACATAAAAAATTATAAATAACACTTCAAATCCCTATGACCTGCCAAATGCTGTATGTTTTTGTAACAAGTCTGGTTTTCTGTTATAAATATGTATATTTGTTAGCTGTATTAAACTTACTATTTATTTTGTAAAACCAGAAGTATCTTCATTTTATGCATTACAAATTTCTTGCTTACTTCCATTTTTTCCTTTGAGTTTGAAAATACTGATTTGATGTGAGTTTGTCCTGATTATAATAAGATCTCTCTGAACTCTGGCTCCACTTGCTATGGAAAATATACTATTCCATAAGTATGATGATTTATTTGATGATATACGCATATTTTTCATGTGTATGGAAATGCATTTGATATGCACGTTTGAAAGGTAGGTGTTTGTCTTGTCAGAACTCAATGGTTTACTCTGTGCCAAAAGAATAAAGAAAAGACCGTATATGTATTATTGTAGTATTTTCAGGAAAGAAAAAAAAAACTTCTCCAGCACTGTCTCCATGATACTCCCTTGTCATCCTTTTAGAACAAACAGAGCTCCTCCATCACTACCTTGAAAGTGGCAGACCAGATAAAAGGGAGGGAGAAAGTTCAAATTTTACATGTTGAAGATAGAAGACACAGCTGGAAGACCATTTCCTGTGATGATGCATCTTATTTCCCTTAAGATCTCCCATATAAACATGACTCCATCCTGTTTCCACACTCTCAGTAAAACATTCATAAGAATGGAGCAATTTCTCTGAATCTTCCTTGTAAACACAATGCCTTACATGGTTCTTTATGAGTAAAATCAGGTCACTGTGAGTAATATAAGGTGAAAACTTTAGGATTTATACATCATATTTCTCCTTCACAGGATATTATGTAGGATCCAGTAAACTCAAAGTATACTAAAGTTTTAAAATGTTATTTATAAAGTTTATCAGTAGTGCTCTTTGTTTTAATGATTAGTTTCAAAGGATATCCACAGGAAAAAAAGCAAGAAACTTGAAAAAACAAGTGTGCGAAGAAGCAAGTTTCAAAAATAAAAGGAAATTTCCATATTTCCACATATACCTCAATTCCAGAAAAGATGGAAAACAATGCTGGCCTGTCTAGAAGGTCTGGTTAACTCTTGAAAGAAATTATGAGATTTCCTAATTATCTTAACACTTGTGGCAGTACATATTGATTTTGACTACCAGAATGAATCTTCTTATGCCTTCTCAGAGTTCTCTGAATGAATGAATAAATAGACTTTATTATCTATTTGTACCCCATCACTGAAGCCTTGCCAGTAAGCAAATGAAACAGATGCAAAGGTGTTTATTTTATTAGTGGCTCTTGCTTGCCAATTTTTTCACTAAATAGTAGTTCTGTTTCTTCCTCTGATGAGCAAATTCTAAAATTATATTAAAATTTACATGTGAATACTAATAGATATATATACACAACAGTAAATTATTTCTTTCTCTACAGAAATACTAAAATTATCTGTAAGATAAGATTGTTCCAGATGTTTCATCATTGTATTGTATCTGTTGGGAACTCTGGTATTTTTCTTTAGCAGACTTCTGAATTTATTGCAATATCATTATTCATAGCTCCTATATTGCAATGTTACTGTTAGCACAACAAACAACCACACCAACTAGTTACTGCAGAACTTTGAATTAGGCCTCCTATTCTTTTATGTATCACAAAGGCATAATGTAGGATGGCACACAGATTAAAGACAGAGGAACACAGCAGGAATGCTCTGTTTAATTTTGCTTATTTTTCTCATAGTAAATTACAACTATTTTGAGATTAAAGTAGCACTTCTCCCTCACCTATGCGTAGGCTAGTGATCTCTAAAGTCAACATAGAAGGCCTGTGTACCCTTCCCTTTGGGAGCAGCATTTCTGAGAGCAAGAGAAGCAGGTATGGAGTTACAACTGAACTCCATTAATCGGAAAATAAAATAACAATCACATATTGTGTGATTGACTCCATACTTTAGCAGAATTTCAAGATGTTACCAGAAGTGATCCAGTTTATTGGCAGTGGGGAAATCTTGGCATATGACACTGTAAATGTGACTTCTGTTTGGACATGAGTAATTCCCCAGGTCTCCAAAACAAGTATCCACTTCCTCCTAGCAAACCAAAAGTCTTTCTAGATTCTCCAATCTCCTTAGCTACATGCACTGCTTCTGTTCTTTGCTCAGACAACATCTGTTTCCAAGAAAACTAGTGAGAGAGAAATGGATCTTCTCAAGAATAAGGCTACTCTTTAAGCCCTACTCGATCTGCTATGTCTCTGGTCTTGAAAAGCAGTGACAGGTCAAACATAAATAGTGATAGGGAAGAATTCTGAGGTTTCACATACTATGCCTAAAAAAGGTCAGCAAGTTTTCTTTATCCCAATCAGCAGATAGCAGGGGCTGGACAACATATAGTGAGGTGAGATGTGGACCACTCTTTCCCACGTCAGAGTTGTTACTTGGGAAAAACAAGCTGAGTTGAACAAGAATGGTGACACCTTTTGTACTGTCAACAATATTGTTTCTTACTAAAATAGGTACAACATGATAGACTCAAAAGAGATCTGTCATTTCTGATATGTTCTTGACCTATGCAAAGTTTTCAAACGCAAAGAATTCTGACAGGAGATACCATTGCTTCTGTGTATGTTGGCGAGACCTGCTGTCTTTCGCTTTCTTAGAAAAAAGGGCAAGGAGTATGTGGCTCATCAGCAAGGCAGGATGTTAATGCACCACTACCCAGTAGTGTCATTCACTTCCATATCCCAGGTATTCATGTAACTTCAAAGCTCTGCAGGGGGAACTCAGATCCATGTGAAGCTGAACCTCTCTCCCTTTGCATCTCCATGAAGACCAGCTTCCTCTCTCACTCTGTCACTTTGGAGGCAGTGCCTCCTGGAAGCCATTGTAATTCATACAATGAGTTACTCAGTGTTAATTATATATGTACATATTAATGGCCTTTGGCTAAAATATATAAATACTTCCATTCTAAATATTGAAAATGCACACATTTTATAACTTGTGAAAATATGATAGGGGCACGCATGGGATGTTGTGTGTTTCCCATTAAAAATGAGGACATTTTTGACAGATGTAATATGGCAGAATATATCAAGATAATTAATTTACGTTCATTCCACAGAGGTGGTTTCTTTCGTAATTTCTCAGCATGACCTCTGCTTCATGCTTAACAGAACAGTCAAAAAGGGATTAGTTCATAGACTGAAATCACTGAGAGTTTTATCTTTCCATGTAAAACTTATCTAGTCTGTTTATATATTGATTGACGGAAACCATAATAATATCTTTTAACTTGATTCAAACATTCTGATTCAATATTTCAGAGCAATCTTCTTGTTTTCACAGCTTTCTGATCAACTACTTTTTTTCCCCCTCACTTTTTTACTTCACATAAATAAAACTGTTTCTAGGACCCAACAGCTGGCACTTACTGACTGAAGGGATGAACAAGAAGACAGTGTATTCATAGGATTACAGAACAAGCTGAGAAGAACAATTTATGCAGAGTTTTGTAAGTTTAGTGAGGCAGAAAATAGATTGGGGTCCAGAGAAGAAATGATGTGTCAGTCAAAGCTAAGCATACAGACACAAACTTCCACAACATGAGAGCAGTCGTGCTTTCTCAGCTTTTGTGACTTCAAGAGTTACTTCTGAGTTTGGGTAGAAAAGCAAGCAGATGTTTGTAAAGATCATACTCTTAAGTGGCTTTTTACAAGTCTCTTTTAAAGCCTGGCAAAAGCAAGAATAAAGCTGCCTTGAAAGACGTAGAAGGTGGTTAAATGTCTTCTTGGAAGAGTTCTAACAAGGGAGAAAACTGTGGGCTGAACTGAGGGCTGAACACTGTGACTTTGCCATTTACACATTGCCCTTGTGTAAACTAATTTTCTCAAAATGTACAATTTCATCCAATACAATAGATTTTTCTGTAGCATAGTGTAGGTCAGTGCTCTGTACTCAATACTGACAAATGAAAGCTAGAATTATATGCACATAGTGTATTGTAATTGTCTTTATCAAGACAAGACACTGTAACTGTTTCTTAAGCCCTCCTGTGTGGAAATTTCTGTCTAATGGTTTCTGTTTATTTCCTTTCTTTATTTGATTTATAAACAAGGAACTGCTATCCGAAATGACTAAGATTTTACAAGCAATACTATTCTACAAAATATTACTGGCAATACTATGCAAATTGCCAGAAAGGTATTAGACTGCTATTTAGCCAGCATTTAAAAAAGCTGCCTGTTACCTGTGTGACAGCAACTAAAGCACCTGTTCATTTTCATTCAAAGTATCTATTTCATCATTTTCCTTCAAGCATATTCTTAGCTGCTTTGAGATAATGGTGCTCAAATTTCATAACATTTAAGAAGAAAGAATGGCTTGAAAGAACCCATCTTAAAGATAAGGAAGCAATGATCATATGTCTTTGCTAGTCTGAATTGCATACTATCTGACTTCTCTTATATCCCCTCAGTAACAATTTTATAGGTTACACTGAATGCCTGATTAAGATTTATATTCTACAGAACACAATGTTCATTTAATAATATTATCATTGTTGGGTACTTCACTGATACTTTTATGGGTTAGAGTTCATGTGCACAAAGAGTAAGAAAAGTCACTTCACTGTTATATTGCGGATAAGAAATAATAGATCATCTGATTTTCCAAGACATGTTTCTCCTATCTTTTATCAGCCCACTTCTATCAACATATTTGGATATTTGTGGCAGGTTAATATGGGCCATTTTCACCTGGCAACAGTATCAGTCCTTAGCAACGGTACGTGTGTATTCAAACTACTGGTAACACTGAGCCAAAATGGAAGATCAGACTACAGAAACCTTTGGATAATGTATGTCAGGAATTTTCGTATATTATTTCACCTTGGCAACCATCTTATTTAATTCCCTAGCAACTCTGAATATAAACTCAGTTTTGGGGGTTTTTTTCCTGTTCAAAATTACCTCTTGAGAACAACTAAGATGATTCCCTTATTAACTTTAATGATATTCAGTGTTTCACTTATTCCTAGTTTAAGATAAATGGCAGAATTCAATATTGCACAGTAGTGCTCTAGATCTATGCAGTGTTTCATGGCTTAAAATCATGAAAATTAAGATGCTACAGCTGTAATGTAATGTTATTCTACTTCTTTATATATACTAGTATACAGCTACTATTTCAGAAATTTTTATTAGTACTATACATGTACAAAAATCATTGTGTTCATCCATCAAACTTCTTGCATCCTGTCTAAGCAAGACTTTACCTTGTTTTGATAATAAAGGCCTACATAATCTTCTACTGGAATATTTGAGGAGAAAATAGTTTGTCGCTGAAGGGAATAGAAAGACTCCACTGCTATTTTATTCCCATTCATATGCATTCCATTAACTTATCCACTGGTGGAGAAGTATCAGCTAAAATCATGGTAGGTCTCTTACGACAAATATCCACTTTGGCTGTCATTTGATTTGAGCAGTATTTCTGTAGTGTAGCAGATCTTGTGGGGATTATTTTCTGGCAGTGGTTCCTCTAAGTGTTAGCATATTGTATAAATTTTGTTTTCTACAAGTATCTCACTATATTGAAATTGTTAAATTTCTCACTTTTCTGTGTAAAGAGCTTTCTGGACTCCATATTTGAATATTTAAAGGAATATGATCCCACTTTTCATTCTTAAGGTGGGTAGTTGACATTGTGTTAAAATGTATTTGTGTATACCATAGAATTCAAGTGACAAAAAGGGAGAAGAAAAGGAAAGTGACGTGAATGATCACAGAGCTTGCTAGCTCTATTTGTGTCTTCTGGTTTTTACTACCTGTTTCCTTATTCAATTGCAAAAGCAAACTATCTCTCCCTCTCTTCCCTGCCTCCTTTTCCCTTCCCCCAGTGGTTTAATGGTCTGCATTGGAGATGAACTTTGTCCCTTTTTCAATTTTTAGTACTGAATTTTGTTTACACAGCCTTGCTAGTCCCTATATGGGTTTTTTTAAGCAACAAAATAATTTTACATGCTTAGAGGAAGCTTGAGTTTTTAGGGATATAAGTAATCTACCCACAAACACAGTAACTTTTCTGGTTGTTTTGCTGATCAGTCTTTAATTTTGTGACTTAGGACTTGCCCACACAATAAGTAATATTATTCATCTTATATCATCATGAAGCATGATCTGTTCTGTTCCAAATCTTAACTGCAAATGATGTTCTTTTATACAATATGCACATTGTAAAGGTATACAATTTTTTCTGCCTATGCAATTATTTCTACATATCCTTTCTGCCTCAGCAACTAGACACAGAGGACATTGCTTATTGTTGTCATGGGCATGTTTTGAAATTTCTTCACTTCCCATGGTGTATTTCCACTTAACTAAACTCAATTTCAGCTTATTAAAAACACGGTCCTCCTGATTATAAAATAGCCTCAGAGCAAAAATAAGCTAGAGCACAATGAAAAACAATAACAACAACAAACCAAAAACAAACCAAAACCCACCAACACTAAAACAGAACCCCAAACCAACTCAAAACCTAAAAATCTCTCTTGTTTGAACAAGAAAATATATGAAAAAAATTTGGGGAAATAAATTGTCTATTATCAATATTATTATCCTTCAGTTACTCATATTCTCTTTGTTTACTATTCTTTTTGCAGCAGAGGCATGAAAATTCTGTTCATGTATCAGACAAGAATGTGATTTCTAGAATGAAAGTTTTGTGTAAATTTATAGAGTGTTAATATACCTGGTTATGTCCTAGTGTCATGTTTTCAGATGAAACACCAAGTATATACTTCATAGCAACATGTAAAATTATGCACACATGTAAATATGTTTTCAGATTTCACAAGCTTTAGATAATCAGCAGAACTAGTCAATGTATTGTGAAACCCAGCATTGGGAATTCTTCATGAAACAGAAGTCAGAGTTTAGTATGTCTTCTTATCACAGAACCTGCTGCTACCTTTGTTCTTTTTGTAAGCTCTTTACATTTAGTCTAGCTTCAGAATACCAAAACTAAAAATTTTCCATATCAATTTTTTCAATGAAAAATAAGCAAAAGATATCATGAAATCCCTTCTTTGGCTGTAAAGACAAGTTAAGACATAATTAAATGGTATTTTATCAAAAGAAATAGACAGAAGTGCAAGTGCTGTAAAATGGCAGAGAAGTTCAAGGACCACTTACAGAAATGACAGTCCACATTAAAAATTTAACATGATTAACTTATCTTTGAAGAAAATATTAGACAGAAATTATATTGGATGAGTGATCAGTTTATTCCCTTTGGGAAAAACAGGTACAAAGAGTTTAGGCTTTAATAATGGAACAATTGTAAAGCTACCATTTATACAGGGGTTTCCAGAATGGGTATGAAATAAAACATTTATTTTAAATTAATTTCTGGTGCTAGTTAAGAGACTGATTCAAACCAAATCTTGGGGCTCAGGAAAATTCATCCATTGCATTCAGTAAATTTGAAACCAATTCTATGATTTCTCTACCCTAACGGAAGAACAGTGAATATTGTAATTCAGATTTTTAAAAGCATTTAATGAGTTTGCAAAGCCAAGATGAAATACTGAAATGCTGATATCATGAATATGGCGAAGTCAAGACAGATTATTAAATCAGGACACAGAGATTTATTTATGTATGTGTCTTCAGTTACAAATAATTTTGCAAATCAGAAGAGGGTATTCAAAAATAGTTCTAAAATTACTCTTATTATAGACAGACTTGGGGAAGATCAAAACACTAGAAATTAGTCTGAGAAAATAGCACAATAAGAAAATGTAGAAGTAAACAGAGATGGCTGGAAACATATTTTTAAATGGAAAACATGGGCAATACATTTTTTGGAGGAAATGAACCAAAATAGTAAACTTTCATTAAGTGGAAAAGTCTTGACATGTCCTACACAAGATAGGAAAACAAGTTGTTGCTGTAAAATACTTGCAGACATTATTCTATAATGCAATACATCTCAAGAGATTTAAGGTTTTACATGTCACCAATCGGACTGCAGCTAACACTACTTAAATTAATTTTTCTGGAGTGGATACACTTCCCTGCAGTGTGTGTTACTGTTGTTAATCATTTTATTGACTGAAGTTCATCCCTGTGCAGAGGATCTGTCCAATACCCATGGAGGAAAATTAAAACTTGTTCCTGCAAACACTTAAGCATCTGCTTATTTTTGCATGAGTAAGGAGCTCTTTTCAATTTTAGCAGACTTGCTGATGTGTATAGACTTCAGTGTTCATAAATGTTTCATAGCATCACTGTTGAGAAAGACTGTGTTCTAAATGTGTGGTGCACTTATCTTGTACTAGCCCTCGGTGTAATTGTGCATTTGCATTAAGTAAGCTGTTTCTTTTGCAGAAATACAAAAAAAGTCAGTTGCTTGATTACCTAATTAATACCTATTATGAAAAGTAAAAATACGCTCTTATAGCCCTTAATTTTTTCTCAGAGGAAACATTTTACTGATAAGTAAACCAACAGGTAAAAGGTGCAATACCACTGAAAATAGCAGGCCTGTAACCGATAAAACTAATAGTCGGACTAAACAGCAGACTTTGCTGCAGTGCTTCTCAGTAAGTTATTGCTGGAAGAGAAACTGCATATTTAGGCTTTTTCATTTATAAATATAATAATAAAAAAAAAAAGATTCAGGGAAAAGTTTTGAATATTGGCTTTTCTGTGAAAGATTGTCGTTGCAAGAAAAATGGGTTAGGAGGCCTGTTAAAGAGGACAGGTATCTTGATACTGAACACAGTGCCTGGCTTAAAAAAGAGGAAAAGTAAAAGAAATAAAATAAAATAATAATTTTTTTAAAATTTCAAAAAGGAAATTAATGGAAACACCAGTCTGCTCTAAAGTCAACAAATAACTTCTAAGTGGTAGTTCCTCTGACTAGAGGGAGGCAGAGAATTGTTGAAATATGAGAAGAAGAGAAAGCAAAGACTAAAGAATGAGAAACAGAAACCATTATACCATTTACTGGGAGAACTTCATATGAAGTTGACATACAAAGGGCAAATTCAAAACCCTCTCTTCAGCAGTGGAGGTCCCCAAGAAGACTTGAACTGATGTTTTAAAAATATTCTTACAAATGGAACAAAAATCTCTCCAGTAGCAGATAATTCTTTATTTATCTTAATTAAATTTTATCTCTCAAGTATAATAAAGGTTGTACCCACTGTTTGTCCACTAGATACTTTATTTATTCAATGGTAGCATATGTAATTTACTTTTCTAAAAATATCTTCCCTCTGAATTCTTTTTTAAATAAACTTGTTTTATTTATTGTTATCTTTTTCAAAATACATGTCCTAAACTGCCTTAGAGCACAGTGACATTCCTTTACTCAGTATATTTAACACTCAGTTGGTCACTTGCATTCAGTGCTTACTGAAGGAGCTAAATCATATATAATTTATGTCTTTTACCCTGTCAGTAGAACTTCACTTTGACTATTCACATGTGAAAAATTATTCATTCATCTAAGTATTTTCAAAATTTTCCCTTTAGGTTAGGGGGAGGGACGTATTTGGAGGGTCTACATTTTTGTCTCTTTTGTTGAAATTACTGAAGAAAGGAGCACCTAGAGTAAAAACCACTCTTTTAGCTTTAAATGGGAACTACTGTTTATTACACATTTTGCTACAAAGCACCTGGAAACATGTGGCAAGAGGGTGGAAACTGCCTTGAAATCCAGAGTCATGCTGACATGCTTCCTGAATAGATGATATACAAAAAAAAAAAAAAAATTTACTCAGATGTGGTATTAACTTTTTTACTCTTCTCATTTGTACCAGTTCACAGTTTCCCCATTCCCAAGAGAGCTTTTTCCCCTCTGGCAAGCAACATTTTCATGAAGAGCAGCTTTTACATGTTCTGTCTTTAAGGACATCTCCCAGTGCCTTTTCATAAAATAAAAAACCAAAAAACCCAAGTAAAAGCGAATAAAATATATCATAGTAAATTGTTAGTACCAGTTTAGAATATTGTTCCCTTGGGTATCTTCAAAAATACAGTAAAAGTACTGTGGAGACATAAAATCAGATTATCTTCAGGATCTATGAACCAGAGCAAGACTCAGGGCCAGATCAAAATGAACAAACAGTGAAGTTGTTCTGTTGAGCTTGGCCTGGCACAGAAACCTCCATCAAAAATGAAAGTACAAAGGGAAAAACAGAACGAAAAAATGTGTTGATTGTTGCAGTGTCTCCTCTTGGGCCCTGAGGCATCTGCTGCACAGGGAACAAATGCTTAGAGTTGGATTACCTTCCTTCCATTTTTGTATCTCCTGCTGCAGTCCTGTAAGTGGAATGAAAATTAGCTTTAGCCATATTTCTTCTATTCATTCTTCTTCTTTGGCCAGCAATGGGGGCACAATATGGGATAAGTCAGCATGGTGCACATAGGATCTACCCACTACTTCCCAGCTTTGGGCAAGGTTCCAGCACAAGGTTCTGGAGGATGACATATACCTAAGCCAGCCCATCCTCCATTCCTGTAAGATGGGAGAGTAGAGGCAGGCTGGGAAGGCAGGAAGAACTTATTGCCTTGCGGTGGACATAAAGAGGCCTTCTCCAAGAACAAAACATATCAGTATCACTTCTCTCCACAGGCTTTAACACACACTGACCAGGTTCCTATAACATTACTTAATTTCTAGAATCTGAAATATGTGGGTGTTTGCCAAGGAAAAATATAACTGTCTGCTGGTTTCTATGTAAAAAACATGAAAATAGATAAGTTGTTCAAAGAATTGCTTGCTTCAGAAGTGTGTTCAGCAAAATCAATCTTAAAGTAACAGTTCTCCTCTCTACTCAGGTTCTTTTTAGTTTGACTAACAAAACAATAAAAATTCTGGTAGAAAATTGAGGCTGAGTAAATGCTCTGCTGTGGAAAATATTATCAACAAAAGATTTCTAAGTAACAGAAGACCCCGTCTGTGCTATTTGCAAACCCATTGCCCTAGTTTTGCCACAACCGTGTGGGGGGGGGAAAGGGACTCTCTCTGGTTTCCAAAAAGAAGGGTGTGGCTTCCCGTCAGAAATCACCAGGGTGGCATCATCTGCCATTGTTCATTATCTCCAGGTCCACTGTGAGCATTTTTGCACGTAAATCACCCTCTCTTCTGTATACTTCTTTTATTAATATCGTGTTGTTGCTCTTTGACTTATGTCAATGCTGTTTCTAGTAAACTGTTCTTATCTCAACCAATGATCTTCATTTTCAGTGCTTTGAATTCTTAGCTCCAAGCTGGAGTGGGAAGTGGGAGGGGAGAGGGAGAATAAGCAAGTGACATCAGGTTTGGGACAGTCTCGATGGAGACACTGAATTGGGCAGTACCACTCCTAAACCATGACCCACATAAAAGTCCTTTTTCTATTTCTCCATCATAAATAATGATTCTGTGATTGTTTTTCAATTAAATAAGCAATAGAATATTGATTTTAAAATCTTCAGCTGCACTTCAGAGCACAAATTTAAGCTGAACACATTCTGCCCCTGTCTTGAACTTGACAAATCCTCTGTCACTGTTAGATCCCTCGGAAGCAAATATTCCTGTTTAATAGAAAAGTGCAGCACCTTTTGAGAGGAAACTCCCTTAGAGAGCTGTCTTTAGACCTCTTAGAGAGAGTGTCTCTAAGTTTTTTCCTCACATTAGCTAAGTATTGAATTGGGTTCCTATGTTTTCATTTTCTTAATTTGAAATTGAAAATACTGATTGCATGCAAAAATCCAAACATAGTGCGTGATTCTATAAAATCTATTTCTATTTCTCTTCCCACAATGAAACTGAGTATCTATTTCAGTGCAGAAGACTGAGGTTATGTTTTTATAAGTCATAATTTGAAGGATAATTCTTTTGGCTTTTGTATTATATGGATTTACTGTTACATAAAATGAAACCTAAGAAAGTATGTGTACTTTTTAATTGTATAGAACTCTTTTCCTTTTAGGGATTAAGTGCTCAATGTATAGAATGTTTCCACTTGGATTCAAAATTAAAAATAAAACATAAAACTTGCTTGTGACAATTTTTAGTGTAAATTCTCTAACTACATAATTTATTATTAATTTCATAAAGTTTTATTTTGCCTCTATTTTGTTTTTCCTTAGGTGAGAAATTCAGTGGACAGCAAAAAAATCTACAAAGGTTCAAAGTAAGATTTCACATCTACTCACTTTCTAAGTATTCATATTCTTTTTTCTGTAAGGCCTACAAATTTTTTTGGTTTGGATTTCGTGTTATAAACCACAAATTTCTTTCTAATTAGAAATATTTATTAAATCTTGAAAAGTGTATCCTGTTTGAAATTCAAATTTCTCCTAGTCAGGAAACAGAACATTAATGCTTGAATCAGTAGACTGTGTAATGAATACATAGATACCTTCTAAGGTGCAGGAGTAAGATCATAGTTCAGATTTTGCAGGTTTGGAAAAAAAGTCTGGTTGTTACAGCATGATTGCTAAATTGTGCTATGAATTAAATGGAAATTTAGTGAGTGCACTGAATGATTAGCAACAGTAACTTCAAAGGGTACTGAGCACTTCTAGCCTTCTGTTTTGTGTACTATCTCACACTAGCCTTTGTCCATGAATAATACTTACCCATAAAGGCTGAGTAAGACTGGGTGGCAATATACTGATTCTTGTAAATATTCTGCAAGTAACAGCTATATGAGAAAGTGGTGCCAAACTTTTAATACTCTTTCTACCTACTTTGTATAAGGTAATATGATTGATAGGTACATATGACCTGATAGGTACATATGACCTGACCTATCTTTATAAATGAGTAATGTAGCGTATTAACTGAAGTAGATCAGTCCCTAGTGAGAAACAATTTATGACAAGTAAAGTATGACAGAAAATTTGTGATTATTTTATATGTGTACAGGAAGTGTGGAAGTTTATAATAATTCTATATACTATAAAATATATGTATGATAATTTATAGGAAATTGGGGTGCATTGGTCACACTATAAAAGCTCAATTATTTCTGCATTCATGGGTAATCTTCAAGTTTCATGCTTTAACTTAATAAGTTTAAAACTTTGACAGAAAAGCTGAAAAAGTTACTAGAAATAATACTACCTATTTAGCTGGAGTTATGAAGCTATTTAGAAAAAAAATAATTATTTGTGGGAAAATATAGAAGAATCCTAAGATGATCCTGTGAATAAATAATAGGTGAAATTCAGCATGCAGGAAATGTGAATTTATACCCCCTGAGAAAAGCAATCCTAACATCACAAGCACTCATCATTTGAAAGTAGTTAATTTTCATCCTGAGTTAGACAGCTCATCTCAAAAGTAAGTAAAGCAACATAAAGCAAGATGAGGAGCAGGACAAAAAAGCAGGACCAAAACCAGTAAGTCAGTTAATGTATGAGTAATGACTACACATCTAGCATGCTTCAATCTGGAGGAGACACAAACTGAGGAAAGACTATAGAGAGGTTTATAGAATCATGTCTGGGGTGTAAAAAGCAAAAGAAGAACCCAATAATTCATCCAATCACTCATATTTTATTCCAGTACTAAAACTACAGTCTGAAAAATGGAAGTAAAAAATGTAAAGTTCAGAATAAATGCAGTTTATAGGGAAAATCTGAAACTTCTTGCAAAAAGTTATTTGGGATTCAAAATATGCCATAGGCTTGAGGAAGAAAAATCTCATAAAGCTGTAAATACATTGATAATCCTTCTAGCTTCAGAAACTCCCTAAGGAGCAGTCATGTGGACACATGCCCAAGGGTAGCAATACTATATATTTGTGCTGTTCTTTCCCAAAATTTCCTTTATTAGCTACTTGATACCCCAGGGGAGCTATTGTATTATAAAGATCTTTGACCATTATTGCTTTTATGGTACTGCTTATAGAATTTTATACCAATTGGACAGCAACACAAAAATATAGCTAGTTAGTTAAGTCACCAGAAACATACCGTAGCCTCCCTCTAGCCTCCCTGTTTTTATGGAATTTTATGCTTTACTTTACGCTCCATCTTGTGTTAAATGACAGTGACAATACCAGAAGTCCAGAAAACACTTGTTGTTATGTATGAAGTTCCAGCAGGATGGTTTTTTGCTTAGGTAAATCATATTGCATAATCACAGCAAATACAAGCTATGTTTTGTACCAGCCCCAATGGAGGGAGCTATTCTAAGCCATAAGACACTTAATGAAATTAAGCCAGCATTTTCTTCTCAGATATTCCTCACTAATTTGTTTACAGACAATAATACACTGTGGAAAGCATTACAGACAATAAGGAACACTGAACACACTAAGGAAGAAAGGTTGTTGTGCTTCTAGGAAAAAACTGAAATTTATGATTATAAGAAGAGAAAAATGAAGATAACAAATTAACAGGATTAGGCAATTTAACTAAGACATACCTCTGTGTTCAAAATTCAAATGTTACTATAGTTTTGAATAGAAAAATCATTATTTAAAGTCTTCTCTTATGGAAGTATCTAAGAACTGGGGTTTTTTTTAACTGGGAGACTCTTTTTGATATGTTTTTCTTTTTTTTTTTTTTTGTCTTGGCTTGATTTTTTTTAAAGTGGAAAGAAGTAAATATTAAAAAACATGGAATGAAAACACTGGATAATATGGAAGAAGCTAAAGAAGCTATTCTTCTCACAGTCACCAATACCTGGCCTTCTTTTTATTTTCCGTATTTCTACTAGCCAGATAAGTTTCTGTTCTTTCTGGCTTACGTGTTGATAAGGGATTGATGGGCACACACATCAGTGTACTCTTGGACATGGGCTGCCCAAGGTCTGTGTTTATCTGTAGAGGTGCTACTTAGCAGCATCACCCTTGAACAGTACAAGGTATTATTTTAAAATACTCCCTCTATCTCTCTGTCTTTTATGTTTCAAGCCAGAAAGAAATAATAGAGACAAACACTGAAAGATGGTGTCTAGAGCTAATTGACTAGCATATTTAAAGTGGGTTGTGGTTGCTTAGAAACATTTACAGACTGTAACCGAAGCTTGATTATTAAATAGTCTGCAGGGCAATGTAGGACAACATGTTTTTACAAGAGCAAGATCCACAGAGAAAGATGGTCTGTAGCTTAATATTGAAGGAAAACATATTTACAATTTTTTCTTTTACATTTTATTTTTTAAGTCCAATTAAACAACATTACTGAAAAAAAAATTAACAACGCTTATGTCAGTGCAGTAAACCGAAATTCAGTGTCATGACAACTTGCTATTTATTCTGCAAGGCCCTCTCTTAATTCCAGAAGTAGCTATTTCTACTTTGTGGCTCCTCTTGAGAGTAGGCAATTTATTTATTACAATAAAGTGCATATTATGTAGAAAGAATCTGATTTTGGAGATCAAAGGACACTGAGATGTGTAAAGTGCAGCAATCTTTGATTATACAACAATATTATGTAACAACGTTATAACAAAAATCTGGAAGGGTGGGCATACTCAAAGGCTGAACTCTGTGGAGGGGAGGGCAAACAATGTATCCAACAAATGTATTGATATTTCCAAATCAGAAGTCTTACGGAAAGTATATAAAATAATCTATAACCAACTATATTTGTCTGTTGATATTGCTTTATTTAATTATTTATTTTTTAAAAAAACATAAATAATGCTTATGATGTCATTTGTTTTGGGATCTTTCATGACAAAAAATGTTCAGTCTTTCTAAAGCATGTTTTAAATTTCTTCACAAAGGATTAGTGAAATCTCAGGAAATTTTGATTCCCAGGCAATGCATTTTTATTTTCCTGCTACACATGAAACCATTCATACTTCTGTTGCAGCAATGAAGTCACTTAAAACATTGAGTTGTGGATCTTATAAAAACTGACAGGTTTTTCTGGGAAATTTTTTTCTTTCCTGAATCCAAGCAAAATTATTATGCAAATGGTACAATAAGAGGAATTCTACCCCATCTGGTTGAAATCTAGGTTTAGACTTAATTGCTGAAGTTTTGTCAATAAAAGCTATAAATCATAGCAGCACTATAGGAAGTCTAGCCTGTATGGGAATTAGCAAACAAAGACAGTGATTTTAAGAGGGGTTTTTTTTTTACTATGCAAATTATTGTGTTACTTCTAACTACTAAAGTTCTAGTTGTTCCAGAGCAAATTAGTATCTATTAATACCCATCACAAAAAACCAACCAAACAAACAAACAATAAAACCAACCAACCAACCAAAAAGAAAACCAACATATAAAAAGGTAAAACGAGTGAGTGGTAAATAAGCAGCATAAATAATAAATCAGAAGTTTCAGTGTTTAAAACATACGTTACCATGGTGTCAATGTAAATGTAATCACAAAAATATGATTCTTCTAGTCTTCTCAGTTATCCATCTTGAGAAGATGCAGTAGGTTACTGATCAAGACTAATCTCCTCTGGTTACTTGAGTTAAGATTCTGTGGAATTAACCATATTCCTGAGCCCTAGGGACTTCTAGTACAAACTTACTTTTACCAACACTAACTGGAACTAAATCTGAAATTAAAATAGGAAGACTATTTGGCCATAAAATGACTGATAATAGCATCTGATGAAACTCTGCCACATGTATAATAAAATGCTGTCACCTACATAAAGTAAAACACTGAAAACTGGAATTCAAAACACCATCCAAATTTTCTGTTAAATTAAATCATTATTTTTTGCCATGTTATATGAACAATATTCAGAAGAAAACTGTATTATTCAAGACTGTAGTATGTCCTTAACAAATATTAGTAAAATAAATAACAAAGTAAGGTTGATCTTATTTACTATAGATTAAATCTTTATTTTATTATTTAATGTAAAGCCATTAAGTGAAATTATTGTTGGAAAAGATATATTAGGAACTCTAGGAGATTTTCAGCTTAAAAGCTATTGCACCTCTGGACAGTGATAAAGGAAATGAGCACGACTTCTTCAACCCCAATGAGTCATACGATCTTTTTGGCTTGAAAAAATATTAATATTTTTAAGATAAGGTAAACGGTTGTTACAACTCACTGAGACATAAACCTGCCATAAAATATTTAAAAAGGTAGAATCAGTCTTATTTGATATTATTTACTTACTACTTTCACATCCAAAACTACATTAAACAAGCTCAGAGATACAATTGCTAATATTTATTAGAAAAATTATTAAAACTCCAAAGATTACAGCACTGGGTTATCTACCAGTTACCAAAGCGAAAAATCTCCTCAAATAGTTTCTGTAATTTTATCCACATGTTCATGAAGCACCAAGAGCTCTGTAAGGGATTTTTTTGCATAATAAGGATGACATATTTGAAGACAACGCAAAAATTTGTGGGATGATGAGTAATGACTTAGTCCCAATCAGACAATTTTTTATTTTAATTCCACTAGATAAGAGGGAATAACTTACTATTGGTGCTATTGAAAAAAAAAAAAAAAGTTGGAAAAGCCAAGGAAGGACATATTTCCAGATCAGATAAAAAGATTTGCAGGAGTTTCTAAGTGAATTAGCTTTATATATAAAAACAGCACAAACATTTCTGTGTAAAATAAATTGGAATTATGAACCTTTTGAAAGAATTCTTATATTTTTGTTGTCTGTAATTTGAACTAACTTGACTATCCTAGAATGAAATTATAAAAACTTTTCATCGATTACTAACAGAAGAAGAACCTTATTACCATGATTGCATTACAATAATAGAGTAAAATTTTGTTAACATGAAAGGGCACAGTAGTTTATTCCCTATGCCTTCACCTAGATTTTTAATGGAAACCCAATACTGAAAAAGACTCTGTAAAAAGTACCACCACTCTACAGAAAGGATGCTGGTTGTCTCTTTCCTTGAAATTCACAGGAGGCTGTTCACTTCAGACTGATATATTAAAAAGGAATGGCTTGTGATTTATCATGTTCAACATTCATAGGAAAATACCACTAAGTCAACTGAAATACGAATAAGTACACAAGAACAAAAACAAACTGCAAGTTTTGTGCTTCCCTATGTTATTGATTAGCCCATTAAACGATACTCCCTGAAGTGTAGTGCACGATCATTTACTTAACCCCTTTTCATGAATAAGTTTGCATAAAGGCACCAGGAACTTGTTGCTTCAGCCATTTTAGCTCTCATTACTGAGTCCTGAATATATGACCACACAGCCGAGGGAGACACTGTGCTCCTTGCCCACATTTAAATTCACTGTGAATCTTTCCTACTTGCATTGAAGTAGCAATGAATTCACAGTGGGATAAGAATTTCCCTATTTTTCCTTCATGCAGGAATGTGTAACTTTTATTGCAGTGAATATCTGGATTTGAGTTCTCCCATTTATTAACTGAATAAAAGCACTAAAGTAGACCTGGAGATACCTTAAATGGGTGCAAATTGAATTTATACTCCATTTAAAGACTGCTTCATCACTGATGGTGTAATGACAAAACAAAATCCACAGTTTCCAGTGGTTTGAACTAAACTGACATGTTCCCTTGTGAATCTAAACATGTTTGGGACTGATTCCATACCAGTTTTATTAAATCTGTAATTAATATACGATTTTCCTTTTTTGGATGGATTAAACTTGTAAGGACTGAAAAACAAATTATGGTCTAGACACCAGCAATTACTGTTGCAAGTCCTGTTCTCTTGCTGTGGGCACTGCATATCTTAATAACATGCTTAAAGTTTTAGTTTATTGTTTCCCCTTGTTGGATGCTGCTATTGGATTATTTTTTTTATCCTGCTGAAATCACATACATTAGTTCATCTGACTTTTTCTCAGCTATTAAACTAATAATTATTAGACTGCTTAATAATATAGTTAGTGCTGATTTTACTATTTATTCATGCAGATTTCCATTCTTTTTTTCTTCCTGTAACCACTTTGTCCCAGTTTTGTAGGAGATAAAATGTTCACTGAAGCACGATACAAAAGCAGTACATTGAAGAGCAGTTCATCACTAAATATTTCTTCATGACCATTAAGCAGTGTCTGTTTGATGTAGGAGAGTAGGATTGTCAGCCCTATAATATGAAACCAAGCAACAAGAGAAGTCGACTTATTCACTCTTTTTAAGGTCTTATATATTTTCTGGACAAAAAAACCTGGCATCTAATTAGCTGGAGAAGAGGGCAGGGATTTATGTATGATCATATGTAGAGTGTGTTCTGAAGTCCTGTAAACATGAAAGGGTTAATGTTGCTACTATAGATCAAGTTAAATGTTTTCAAAAGGAGCAAGGAAGTATTTAAACCATAAAAAGTGCCTTGTAGAGACTCAAATCAAAGTGCTACACTCTGATTTTTCACTCTGAATGTGCAAAAAATTGTGTGAAGCGCTCCTACAGAGCACCAGTCAATCGTTACTGAAACAATTTCACTACTAGGATCCACTATTGGGCAATCCGATGTCCCATTTCAGCTCATGAATCTCCACCCATACATTCCATCCCTAAACATATTTTGGAGTATTTTAGCGCAAGATAGATCAAACATGCCCCTTGATTTGGGCAAAGATTAGTTATCCTAGAGATGACGTAACTCAGACAAAGCAGCATTTCCTTCAAGGTGCAATTTTCTGCCAGTACTATTTGTCCATTATGGCACAGATATGTGGATGAAAAAAAAGTAAGTAAATGCAACTGTCAAAGAGTCTTTAACAAATATAGGGAAATGGAGAAATTCTCTCTCTTCAGAGAGACTAAAAGGGACTGGCTTGCTAAACTAATTAAAATAAGGGCTGAGAGGTTAATAAATCCTTTACATACATACTGAATAAATGTACTATTTATAAATGCATTTAGACGATCGACACCACTCAGAAAAATCTAATTGACAAGATATAATCTTGATATAAAATAAAGCAGAGATTAACAGAGCAAATTCAAACAAAGAGAAAAAATTAGCAGGTGTTCTGTTTAGTGTTTGTGTGTTTCTTTTTAATGGTCGGAAGTGTGAATAGTGAAGGGGAGGAACCTACACAGTTTCCAGACAGATTTCAGTAAAACTTGCTGGTGTGAAACTTCAGGAATTGGTTTTGTTGGACTTCAGAGGAGGCAAAAGGGAGGACAGTTGGTTGTCTCATATCTAGTATTATTTCAGAATTAATTAACTAGAATTTTATGTGCTATGCTGTGTTGATCTCATGCTCTTTGTTTTAACTGTTTGTGAGGAGAGGTTGGAAATACATTAACCTCTGCATCCCTTGTGCTGCACAGCTTGGCTTTGAGGCTCAGAGGTATTAGTCTTTTAGTGAATCAATGAGGAGCGATCAAAGCAGCAGTGATTTCATGATGTCATGGCTGTTCTCCTGGTGCCACTCAGGACCCACATCCTGTCTAGCATTACTGTTGAGAATGCTGGCTGAAATTGAACTATGAACCACAGGGAAAAAAAAGGTAGACCAGATTTAATGCACATTTACAAACAGTTTATTCTGTCATTACCTATGCCTTCCCTTTCTTCTCTTTTTCTTGCTACCTTCTTTTTACTTACACTATATCAGAGAGAGACGGACTTATCTTTATCACTGAAAACATGTATTGCTTCCTTTAATGGCAGTAAGACTAACATTTTTCTTCTGATGCACTCAGAGTTTCTTTTTCACTTGGTTTCTGCCAGTAATTTTTAAAAGTAGGTTTTGTATTGGTCTACATGAAAGTGGTTAGTTGGTCCATAATATGTGACTTACTTTGTTTTAGACTCAAAATTAGAAAGATAGTATCATTCTCAGGTCTTATCTCTGACTCTCATTATGATTTTACGTTTCAGCTAAAAGCTTTCTATTTACAGGAAAGTAAGTGTCCATGGAAAACAAAGGAACAATTCACAGCTATGATTAGAAGAAAGGCAGTCACTCATTTGTGAATAAAAGCCTAACCCTCAATTCCTACACCATCACAACCTTAATATCAGCAATAGGAGAGCCATACAGGCTTAGTATGGTTCTCACCCACACAGAATTTGGAGGAATACATCTACAATGGTGTTTTACTATAAATTATGCATGTCTTTCTGTCATATGGAATACTTCCTGTGCTTTGACCTCCTATAATTATTGATGTTAGTATGTCAGAAGACTTTCTTGCAGTTCAAGGAATACTGTATTGTTTGCATTGATCATTAAAAGACTGTTTAAGTAAGTCTGAGAGCAATGTATGTGTCTAATTGCAATTATATACATAAGTACTAAACTCAGTGAACCAGGCTTGCCTTTTTTAAAAAAAATTCAACCTGGATCTCAAGTAGATTTTCTGTAAAATCGTTTCCTTATAAGTGTTCAATACTTTAAGCTTTTTTCCCATATCCTGCATTATTTTTAAGGCATTTACCAATAAGCAGTTTATATAGTAGTTAATTTAGACCTTCTAAATTCTCAGCAAACCTAATTTTAGTGCAAGGGCTTGAGGAAAGAATTTTAAGGACGCCTTTATGTTGAATGTCTCACTTTCATCACAGGCATTACACCTCACTTACACACATCACTTTAGTAAAAAGGATGTAAGATGGTGGTAGAAATAGTCCTTTAAACTTAGTTATAGAAATGGAACCTTAAATATATGTCAGTGTTGATATTAATGAATAAAAGCCTTGAATGTCAGCTTATGGTTATGAAACACGCCTCTTTCTTGAAAGAGGTAAAGTCATTCATCTTTAAATAAATGGGAAATTATTTCACAGTGAAACCCCAAAAAAATGGTGGCATGTTTACAGTACCCAGTGGGTCACAGTGCCAGAGATACCTGTACTGGCAGAAACATCCACTATGGGGCACAGTGCAGAGACGTACTGGTGAACACGCCCGGCTGCAGAAGCAGAATAGCATGTTCATGCAGCATTGCCCCTGAGCTACTGAGCTCTGAAAAGTGCTAGGGCTTGTTAGCTTACAGGCTGTGCCTTCCTAGCAGAGGCACAGTGCTTCTAGATGAGAGCTGGCTTCTGTGCACCTCCCATGCTCCCTGGTGCTGCTACGGTCACATTAAGATGGGTGAAGTGGATGCAGGTGTCTTGATTGCTACAGTGTGGGCAGTTCATTTCTTAGAGCAGAAAAGGTTCCTTGTCTGAGTGCTTAATAAATGCTGCACCGCAGTAGAAATTGTATCTCAACATTGCATTAAAACTGATCATTAGCATTTGGTACATATATCAAATTAAATAAGCACTGAAATTTGCATAGTCTTAAATGATGTATAACTAATTTTTGGGCTATGAGTTCTTCCCACGTGTCCAAACAGTTAAATAGTTTGTAGAACTAGACAGGATTTTAAAATGGCATAGCATTTGCTTATTCATATGTTTGTGAATGATATTTCCTGCCTAAACACTATATTTTTAAAATTATAATTTCATTTTAAAAAGTAAAAAATTCAGAATTACAATCTTTATCATAAGGTTTTATTAGATTTGGTAATTCATGTCAGCATAGTGTCTCATAACTGAGCTGCAGAAAACAATTTCATCTCCTAAAGGAATTGCTTCTCTGATTTTTGAGCACTAACTTCTTTTAATTTTCAGGTATATATATTCCACTTTAGAGCATGTCAACATACTATTTATTCCTAGGAATACAAGTAATTTTCTTAATATTGCTAATATTTCAAAATACTTAATGAAATACAAGAATTTAGCACATTTTGAAGATTAAATATAAAATACATCCAAGAATATTATTCCCAAGCTAAGCCAGAAACTCTTCTTCAAAGCATGTTTTTAAAATAGTAATTCAAGCAGTATGTTGAGAAATATCTGAACATCTTATATCTGAAAGCAGAAAGTCAAGATATGACTAGAGTCTGCTGAACTCCAGGAAGCAAATTTTCTGTCTTCCTCAAAAATAGTCTCAATTTTCCTAACAATATTTTTACTAACAAATACCTGGTAGAGTATACATATTGAAGACAATTTTTTTTGCTTGGTTTTGTTTAGAAATTAGGATTGGCATATTTCTTAAACTGCTTTTGCTTGAAAGACTAGCTTGCTATGGGTAGAGCTGTCTTGAGACAGACAGCAAGTGTGGGAGGAGGAGAAAAATACGGGTTTCTACATTCTCCACTACATTTAGTTAGACAGCTGATGGAACTACCAGAAAACTTTTCAATTTTTTTTTTTATGTGTAGAACATTCCAATACTCAGTCCTCTAATTATCTCTGTGGGAATCAGAAGGTAGTAAGAAGTCTGAAGTTTACATCTATTGCTTGTTAAATACCTCTGTCTCTGTGTGTGTGTGTGTGTGTGTGTGTGTGCGTGTGTGTGTGCGTGTATACACATATTGCGAGATCTATTGTTTCTTTGTACTGGCAATAGTTACAGATGCTTTTTGTTGTTGTTGCTTCCTTATCTTTTCTGTTTCAAAATCATGCCAAGGGAAAAATGTGGTTCATATTGGATACTCAGATTTCATTTTAGGCATGAACTTTAGCTCCACTCTCTAGCTGGCCTTTAAAGGGCAAGATAAATACCCAAAAAGTGAAAAATGATGCATTTGTATTCCTTTAAAACAAACAGAATTACATGTTCTTAAAACTAAAGGTCATTTCTCTTTCTAAGAGTCTTTCAGCTTTTCTAGTTTTGGTTCCCTCAAAAAACAAGGAGTTACATTCCATTAGTTACTCTTTCATTAGAGCAAATAATGTTTTGAGTCTTTATGCAGTACAACTATTACTAAGACGTTGAATTGTTTTAATTTTTCTGGGACTGACAAGTGAAAAACTTGCAGCATAAATAATTGTATACCAACTTAAAACAAAGTTAATGCATTAAAACCAGTAGAACATGATATTTTGTATAAATCAACAACTTTTTCTAATGAATGACATTTTCTTCTCACATTTCTCTTCCAAGTTCCTTTCAATGAAAAAAAAGAGAAGGGAAAAAAGAAAAAAAAATCCACGACAAACAAAAAGACCCAACAACAACAAGGTTTTAGCACGGTATAACTACAGCAAGTTCAAAAGAATCAGCTCTTATTACAAGTATGGGCTTATTCCTAGTATTCAGTCAGCCCCACATGTTCTAAACCCTACCACATAATCACAGAAAAGCTTAGGGCTGAAAAGACTTCTGTGATCATTTATTTCAAGAATTAACCTAGCCAACACCACCATTAAAACACATACCTAAGTGTTACATCTACACATCTTTTAAGTATCTTGAGGGATAGAGACTCAACTGGTTTCCTGGGCATCCTGTTCCAATGTTTGACAATCCTTTTTGTGAAGAAATTTTTCCTAATATATAGCCTAAACCTGACACAACTTGAGGCCACTTCTTCTTCTTCTAACACTCATTACTTGTGAGGAAAAACTGACCTCCTCCTCACTACAACCTCCTTTCAGGTAGCTGTGAAGAGCAAGAGGGGCCCCCCTTAGTATCCTTTTCTCCAGGCTAAATCACCCCAGCCCCCTCAGCTATTCCTCACAGAAGTTGTGCTCCAGACCCTTCACCAGCTTCATTGCCCTTCTCTGGACATGCTCCAGAAACTCCATGTTTTTCTTGTAGTGAGAAAATGGGACACAGCACTCGAGGCGCAGCCTCACCACTACCAAGTACAGAGGGAAAATCACTGCCCTGGCCCTGCTGGCCACAATATTCCTAATACAAACTAGGATGTCATTGTCCCTCTTTCCCAACTGGGCATACACTGGCTCAGGTTCAGCCATGGGTGACAAATATATTCCCTGCTCTTTTTCCACTTGGCAGGTTTCCAGCCATTCTGCCCCCAGCCTGTAGCATCTCCTGGGGTTGTTTTAACCCAACAGCAGAACCCTTGATCTTGTTGAATCTATTGAACATGGATCCTTTCAGGATCAGTGAAGACCTGGTTTCCCAGGACAGAGAAGGTCTAGGCACTCAACACCTTTTTTTCCACAGTCTTCACCAGCAAGTGTTCCAGCCATGCCACTCATATGCAGAAGGTGAAAGGAGGGAAATGGGGGAATGAAGAACCATCCACTGTAGGAGAAGACTGGGTTGGAGACCATTGCAGGAACCTGAACTTCCAAAGTTCATGGGACCTGAGGAGATACATCTATAGGTCCTGGTGGAACAGGCTGAGGAAGTGGCTATGCCACTATGCATCATATTTGAGAAGTGTTGGCATTGCAGTGAAACTCCCACTGACTGGAAAAGGAGAAACATAATACCCATTTTTAAAATGGAAGATAAGGAAGACCCACGAAACTACAGGCCAGTCTGTCTCATCTCAGTGTCTGGCAAAATGATAGAGTAGCTCCTTTTGGAAACTATCCTAAAGCACAAGAAAAATGAGGATATGACTGAGACAACGTATTTTGACAAGGCATATCACAACTGACAAATTTGGTTGCCTTCTATGATGACGTTACAGCAGTGGTGGACAGAGGAAGAGCAACAAAAGTCATCTACCTCAACACTATAAAGCATTTGACAGTGTTCCGTGGGTCAGCCTTGTTTCTAAATAGGAGAGACATGGACTTGGCAGATGGACAACTATGGATGAAAAATCGGCTGAATGAGTTTTAGTCAATGGCTTGATATCCAATTGGTGATTCCTCATGGGTCTGTATTGGGACCAGCACTTTCCAACATCTTTGTTGCAACATGGACAGTGGGATTGAGTGCACCCTCAGCAAGCTGGCCAATGATACAAAGCTGTTTGGTGAGGTCAACACCAAGGGCAGGGCTAAAATCCAGAAGGACCTTGAAAGGATTGAGAGATGGGCCTGTGTGAACCTCAGGAAGTTCAACAAGGCCAAGTGCAAGCTGCTGCACCTCAGTCAGGGAAATCCCAAGCATAAGTACAGGCTGGGCAGAAAATGGATAAAGGGTAGCCTTGGGAAGAAGGACTTGAGGGTGTTTGTTGACAAGAAGCTCAACATGAGCCGACAGCGTGTGCTCACATCCCAGAACACCAAGTACATCCTTGGCTGCATTAAAAGAGCCGTGACAAGCAAATTGAGAGTGGTGATTCTTCCCCCCTACACTGCCCTTGTGAGACCCTTCCTGGAGTACTGTGTCCAGCTCTGGGGCCCCCAACACAAGGAAGACATTATTTGCCCGAACAAGTCTAGAAAAGAGATACTAATTTGATCACAGAGCTGCAACACCTCTCCTAAGAAGAAAGGTTGAGAGAGTTTGGGCTATCGGCCTGGAGAAGAAAAGGCTTTGAGGAGAACTTTAGAAACATTCCAGTACCTAAAGGGGGTTTACAAGAAAGATGGAGAGAACTTTTCACAAGAGCATGTAGTGACAGGACAAGGGAGAATGGCCTCAAGCTGAAGGAAGGTAGGTTTAGATTAGATCGTAAGAAGAAATTCTTTACTGTGAGGATGGGAAGGAAACGGAAACAGATTGCCTAGAGAGGTTGTGGACACTCTGTACTTGGAGGTGTTCAAGACCAGCCTGGATGGGGCTCTGAGTGAGCCGATCTGGCGGAAGCTGTCCTACCCATTGCAGAAGTGTTAGAACTACATGATCTTTAAGGTGTCTTCCAACTATAACCCTTCTCTGATTCTATGATTCTAACTTCATAAAACTGGCCTTGGTCCCTTGATTCAGCCTTTCCAGACTCCTCTACAGAGGCTTACAAATCTCTAGCAGATCAATACTTCTGACTAGCTTGGTGTCACCTGCAAACTGACTGAGGGGTCACTCAATCCCCTTGTCCAGATGATCAGTAAATTAAGGCATTAAACTGAACTGGCTCCCATACTAAGCTCTGGGGACCACCACGGGTGACCAGCCACCCACTGCATTCACTATTACTCTCCGGGCCAGCCATCAAGTCAATTTTCACCCAGTAAAGATTACACCAGTCCAAACCAGGTGCAACCACTTTTTTCCAGAAGAATGTTGTGGGAAAGAGTGTCGAAGGCTTTAAAAAGTCCAGTTAGACCACATCGACAGCCTTTCCCTCATCCGCAAGATGGGTCACTCTGTCTCTAAAGGAGATCATGTTGATCACGCAAGACCTGCCTTTCTCAAACCCTTGCAGGCTGGGCCTGATCCTCTCGTTGTCCTGCATGTGTCACCTAATGGCACTTAGGATGATCTGTTCCATGATCTTACCTGTCACTGAATGTGGTCAGACTGACAAGCTTGCAGCTCCCTGCATCCTCCTTCTGGTCCTTCATATATCACACTTGCCAACTTCCTGTCAACTGGCACAATCTCAATTAGCTGGAACTGCTTTCCTGGGTCTGTTCACACCTGCTGAATACAGCCAGTAAGACTACGGCATATTTCACTGAAACAAATTGCAGGGAATGTGTCCCAGACTTCAAAAGCCTTTCATTGTCTAGATAAATAGAGGGAATAAAAACAGCCGTTTTGGAGTTATCAGCTTCAGCTGAAGCTGCACTTAAGGATCATGGCAGAAACTGAAGTAATAACAGTGATCACCTTGAATCCTTTAATCCTGCTGCTTTTTTTCTTATGTAGACAGTTATTTCTGTACAACGTCTCGCTGTCCCCTGGTGCAGTAGTTTTCATTAGTTCTCATTTCCCCCTGTCTCTTTTGCACTGGTTTCATTCCTAGAGGGAGTTTATTCAAACACTTCAATTCCAAAAATCTTTGAAAGGGATACATACTGGTTCTTATTTTAACTAAATAAATTGGTAGATTTCTACCTTAAATACAGAGATTTTAGGTATTTCACATCAAATTGTGTCTATTCATGCTCGTTAAGTACAGAGGCTTTGATTTATGTGCTCAAAAATCCTATCAAACTGGGTCCCATCTATTTTGGTCCAGGTCCTCCTGCTCCAAACCTTGATAAAATGCAAACTCCCTGGAGAAGGGAAAAGTAGAAAAAACTTTTATTATTGAAATACTAAAACCTTAAGGATTTGGTTCCTTTCTGCTAAACTTTGCAAAGGAAAAGAGGATTCTGTGTGCAGCACAGAATTTGAGTATTTCATTTTTTTATCCCACTCCTCTAAACACTGAGAAATAATAATAATGGTTAAAATACTCTGCCAGCAGAGGAGTTATCTAACAATGCTTGGTTCTGTGTTTGTATCTGTCAGTATCTTAACTCTACTCAAATTATACTATTGTGCAAATTTTTCCGTCATTAATTACTGTCCCGTGCTCTAAAAGAGAGAGTCGGGGAGGATTTTTTTGATAGATTTCTCAGGTGAAAATGAAGCGCAAACGCGACAATATGGTATCTGAGAAATGTTTATTGATAAAGAAGGGTAAGTGTTCCTACAGTATATTTGTTTACCCTCCTGAATTTGATATTTACAGACGTATTACAACATGACAATATGGGGACATTAATGGTTCTATTTTCCTTATAGTAAATACTATTAAAATAGATCTGAGGCTAAGCTATGGAGATGCAAGAGTAGAATAAAAATATACACCATTTACTGATGCTAACACACCGTTATGAGGCGTTTTGCTCCCCAAATGCTGTTTAATTACAGTAGAAAAAGTGCTTGAACAAACTGTTAATCAGACCTATAGGAGTACATTTTCAGCAACACTTTGAGGTTTAGACATCATACATACTCATTTTTATTGTCCTCTCTTGCAGATAAAGATCAAGAAAACAACTGCAAAATACTGCTCACTATGAAATAATATGATTTCATGTCATGCATTATTTAGAAGTAGTAGTTCACTTTCTTTTGCAGTTTTTGTCAACATATGCGAATCACATATACAATAACATTTCTGACCGAGAGTTGGTTGTTGTCATTAGTTGTGTTCAGCAGTTCTGAATCATACAGGCATATTGGCAGGCAACTGAAGAGCTTGAAATAGGAATTTGCTAGCCAAAGTCTGAGCAGGTTTCTGACCTACTGGTGATCTTTACAGATATACAGGAAAGACACATTTTGGAGTCTTGTCCTTCTCCAGCTGTATTGTTACAGGTTAGGGGCATTCCCCAAGTGAAAATCTCGGGGACCTAGGACTAGAGTGCCTTCATGTCAATTGTACTGTGACATGAGATACAAGTGACCAGATGGTAGAAGAGCACTGCTGCTCTAAACAGTGTAGAAGACAGTTTTGAATTAAGACCGGCAGACAAAACTGCATGTACTCTGTGGATGAAAAAGCTGATATATTTGATGAACTCTTAAAATCTATTTTCAATACTGTGCATTCTCTGTTCTGAAATTCTTTATTGCTGGTGGTTTATTCTGAAGATCCATAGTTTCTAGTCTGGCATTCTGTTATCAAGAAGGGTCATGTACATTAAAGATTTATTTGGGGAGAATAAACTGCCTTTTCAGTGAGGTAAGGAGATTTGAAAGGAAGTCAGAATTTATTTTAATGTTTTTAATGATTGTGTTATGTAGTACATAATATATAATAATACAGTTGGCATTCTGTATAAAAAGAAAGGTATTTGGATCCTTAACTGATGTGGGAAAAGGAGAGGTTGTGCTGTGGATAAGGGTAAAAAAGACAGAGCAGTGTGCTGTTCACACAGTAACTATTTTCATAGGTGGATGCAGAGGTTTGCGTATTAATACAATTTATGGCAAGCAGGGTCTGTAAACGTTAGCAATATTATTTTTGTTTCTTCATGCTTCATCAGGAACCTGCAGCCATCAAATAATACTCTCTAAATCGTTTCATCTTCCTGAGAGCTCTCTTGTTGCAGCTTTGATCTGTCAAGCCAATTAGTGATCTGCTACCTAGTTCAAATTTTTGCTATATGTTTTTCCCATGTGATGAGTTGCTCTTTGCCACTGAAACACATCTAGCACTCATTCTAGTGTTCGAGCAAACAGAATAATTTTCCGTTTTACACTCCACAAAGTGGGATTTAATTTGAAGCAAGGTTTCTTCTGTTCTGATTGTGCATAAAATACTAATATGCATAAAATTACCATGGAGGAATTTCTGTGATGCAATGTTAATGAATAATTATTTGAATTCTCTTAACACTCTTTATTTAGCCATAGAATTCCTCATTAATGACCAAAGAATTGCACAGCTATGTCCATGTTTCATATTAGATTTTTTTTTTTGTGGTGGTGGTGGTGGTGTTTTATGAATGAATAATTATACATTTGGTCTTTTTAGACTATACAAAATATAAGTTTCTGACTCATTTAAATTCTTGCTCTCCAGGGCATGAATTAACTACTTGTACAGAGAAATTAAGGCTTAAGGAATACAAGTGGTGCTAGAGAAAGTTGAGTTGGTTTTTAAAGCATTTATTTTAAATACTTTGGTAAATAAATTCTGTAAAAATAAATGAAAATGAGTATGTCTTCATGTATAGATGAGAGATTTTTCACATTTTTATAAAATGTTCAGTCTAACTAAAATAATTAGGAGAGGTAACTTTTTCTACTGGTATTTCCATGACTATTTTAAATAAATCTTAAAAAATTTCTCAGAAAACTCATAAATTCTCTGTATTTTAAACAACCACTCCTTCATCTCATGCAGACTTTGTTAGCTAGAACAAAAACATTTATTGAAATCTTCATAGGGAAGGGGGGTTAATGATTAGAAGAGCTTCGTACTAAAAATTGCTATGCGTTTGCTATGAATAAGCTGACAACTTTGGCAAGATACCTTCATAGACTGCTCTGCACCTAACAAAAATCTCACATTTAATAAAGGAAAACCAAATAAAAGAAGTCAGACATATCAATTATTAGAGTTTACTACACTAAGATTTACTTACTTACAAACAGGGTAAGACAGATTTTTTCTTTCTTTCTTTCTTTTTTCCCCGGATATCAAATATAACAAATAATTAGCAATTGAATTAGAAATTGGAGATTACCCTGCTCTTTCTTTTTGTGTGTCCAAAAATATTTGCAAAAGGATACTTGCAAATTAGTCTCCCCTGCCTCTGAGGCAATCTTAAGAGATTGCACAAGGACTTAACTTCCAAATCACTGCACAGCCTCCAGCACAGAGGATAAAATATGTTGTGATTACGGTTCAAATAGTTGGCTCTTGCATGCTGAAGGCCCACCTTTTAATTGCTGCTCTAAAGGATGCATAAAGGAATTAGTAATGAAATAGCAAACTAGTCTAGCATATAATGCTGTGGCTTGTACGTAATAATGAGTATAGCAGCTGGCAGATAGTGCACATGACATTAGAAATTAGAATATTTTGGCCTTCCTGTTTGGTCTGCTGTAGAACAAAACTTCAGTGCAAAAGGAGTTCTTCAATGCTTAAATACAAACTTACATAAGCAATTAAACCCAGACACACTGCATGCCCATACACATATATTTCACATATTTTGCATTGACATTGTTTCTTCAGTAAACTTATTTACCAGACTACCCTTTCTTTTTCATAATGATGTACCATTCTTGTATTCCTTATCAAATTCATGAGCTGTTATCTTGAATTTTAACCCAGTAACAATTTCTTAGGCATAAATATTTTCATTCTGGTTTATATCATTTATCCTCCAAGATACACCTTTCTAAAGAAATCTTTTTTCTCTACAAAGTATTGTTTTGCAAATGGAGTTTTACAGATAAAGACACACTCATTGTTTATAAAACTTATTCATCATAGCATAGAAGAAGTAATTAAAGAACTAGCTGAAAAAATTCAGAAAAAAAATGGGCACAAAATTATAGTACTTGTTCAATACAATTGCTTAGACATTTGCTTCAGAGTAACAATTCTGGTTTTAAATGTTTACTTTTAAAAATACTCTGGTGCAGTGTGATGCTATTAGAAGAAAAAGACAATTTTGGAGGGTAAACCCAAACAACGTTTAAAAGGAAAAAAACAAACAAATAAACATACAAACAAAAAGCCCCACAGATTATAAATAATTGTTACAAAAAGACCATTTAACATTTTTTCCTATTACAAGATATGTAATTGCCATTGCCATTGAATGGCAATGGGAAGGTTTATGAGACAACATCAATACATTTTCCCCCTCTAGCAGTGCTGTATCATGAAAACAACAACTTTAACCAAGATATTTGGATTTAATGTAGTAAGGTTTTGGGTCCATTGCAGTTCTTGGTGTCCTTAATTACTTGTGTTAGTGACAAGTCTGAAATCATCTGAAGATACTGCTGCTTCACATAAAGTTGTTCTGTTTATACAGATGTTATAACACACTATGCAGATAGAGACAATGTCCCATAGCCAATCTAGATGATAAAAATAAAATTATAAAATCTATAATAAAGATTCAAACTATAGAATAGTTTAAGTTGGGAGGGACCTTTAAAGGGGCCTATTTCCAAGGTCCCTGCGATGGACAGGGACATCTTCCACTAGATTAGGTTGCTCAATTCCCCATACAAGCTTGTCTTGAACACTTCCAGTGACTGGTTATCCACAACTTCTCTTAGCACCCTTACTGTAATAAATGTGTTCCTTATTTAATCTAAACTCATCTTTTTTGAGTTTAAAGTTGTTGCCTTTTCCTCTCACTACAAGCCGTGGTAAAAAGTGTTTCCCCATCTTTCTTAGAATCATAGAATCAGAAAGATTGGCAAAGACCTCCAAGATCCAATCTTTGACCGATTACTACCTTGTCAAGACCACAGCACTAAGTGCCATGTCCAGCCATTTCTTGAACACCTCCAGAGATGGTGACTCCACCACCTCCCTAGGTAGGCTGGTGCATTGCTCACTAACTCTTTTGACGAAGCAATTTTTCCTGATATCCAATCTAAACATCCCGCAGTGCAACTTAAGGCCATTTCATCTCATCCTACCTGCCTGGGAGAAGTGAGCATCCCCCATCTTCCCACAACTTCCTTTCAGGTAGCTGTAGGGAGTGAGAAGGTCTCACCTCACCCTCCTTTTCTCCAGGCTAATTATAAGCTCCAGTGCTTCTCCAGGCTAATCATAATTCTCCCAATCCCCTTACATACTCTTTGAAGAATTGAAAGACCATAATAGTGTCTTCCCAGTGCCTTCTCGTCTGCAAATTGAATAACTTCCATTGTTTCAGCTTTTCTTTATAGAGGAGATGTTCTAGCCCTTTGTTTATATCTGTGTCTCTCCTCTGTACACTCTGACAGATCTATGTCTTTCTTGTGTTGGGAACACCAGAGCTGGATCCAGTACCCCAGGTCAACTCTCACCAGTGCAGAGAAGAAGGGCAGAATCACCTCCCACAACCTGCTGGCCATGCTGCTATTGATGAAGTCTAGAAAACAGTTGGCTTTCTGGCTGCATATTGCTGGTTCATACCTAATTTTTTATCTGCTAATATGACAATTTTATCTCCTCAGGGCTGCTTATCTCCCAGTCTGTAAGGCTACTACTGATTACCCTGGCCCAGGTGCAGGACTTTGAACTTAATTTTGTTGAAAGTCATGAAGTATATAGTGGTCCATTTATTCAGCCTGTCAAAGTCTTTCTGGGTGGCATCCCTTCCTTCTAGGATATCATTGCACTGTTCAGCTTGCTGTGTGTGGTAGGATGACCTCGGCTGGATGCCTACCAAATCGCTCCACTACTCCCTCCTTAGACAGAAAGGGATAGAGAAAATAAGATGGAAAAACATCTGGGTCAAGATAAAGGAAATTTTAAAAAGGAAAAGTAAAGATCATGCATGAGGAACCAAAGAAAAGAGACGATTTTATTTTCTACTTCCCATGAACAATGACCAATCACTTCCTGAGAAGCAGGGCTTCAGCACACTTACAGGTTGCTCTGGAAGCAAACAATGTAAATAGCAAATCCACTCCCTCACCCTGTATGTGTAGGTAACCTCACACATGCCCCCCCACCCACCACCCCTACCACCTCCTTTTTATCTTACCTTTTATTGCTGAGCAGGCATCATATGGCGTGGAAATCACTTTGGTCACTTTGGGTCAGCTATACTGACTGTGTCACCTCCAAAGATCCAGCCTGCTGTAGGGTAGGAGTGGGAGTATGTTGGAGAGACATTGCTGATGCTGTGCAATGCTGCTCAGCAAAAGCCAAAGCACTGGTGCGTTATCAACACCTTCGTTGATAGGGTTACAAAGCACAGTGCTCCAAGGGCTGCTGCGGGGAAAATTAACTTCATTTTAGCTGGACCTAATACTGTGCCACCTGCAAACTTGCTGAGGATGCCCTACATTCCACTGTGCCTCTCATTTATAGATATTGAACAGTACCAGCCCCGGTAGAGACTCCTGAAAAATTTCTCTTGTTACTGATCTCCATTGGAACATTCAGCTGTTAACTGCAGCTCTTCACATGCAAGCATTCAGGTAATCCTTTTGCTATCCAAGGGTGCACCCATGTCCAGTAAACCCATATATTTCCAATCTAGCAGCAAGAATGTTGAGGAGGACCATCTCAAAGGTCTTATGGAAGTCAAGGTAAAATCCATCACGTCCTTTTCTCATCCTTTTCCAGAGCAGATGCCCCCCTTAAATTTATCAAGCACCATTTGCCTTTCGGGAAGCCATTTTCATGTCTTTCATATGCTTGAGGTAGATGCCAGGAGGACCTGTTCCTTGACTTTACTAGGCCTGAGGTAAGACTGACAGATTGGTATCTGTCAGCAAACATCCACTCTAAGACTGCCTTTGTTGGTTTGGCCTCTGATTTTCCCCCATACGCTGTAGATCTCTGCTCAGCTGTTTTTCAGTGGCAACAGTTTTTTTCCATATAGTTTACTCAATCATAGAGGGCAACCCCCTCACCTTTCCATCCTTGTCCACGATGGACAGAGAGGCCAGCCTCTCTCAGCTGTCTGTCCTGAACATTTTTAGTCATTGATTGAAGTGCTCCAATTGACCACTTGGTGGGTGATTCTTCCCACCAAGTCTCAGAGATAGCGATCAGGTCATAGTTTCCAGATGCACCAGAAGATGCACCCATGTGACATTTTGAAATGTATTGGAACCCTGCAGGTCATTTCAAAGAAGGTAAAAGGACAACAAAACTATTCTAAAACTAAGGAAATCCCATTTCAAAGATTTGTATTAGATTTTTAGCTTCATCAGTGACACCTGACACATTCAAAAAGAATTTGGGTACCCCTTTCACCTGAGGTCATTTGTGCTCTTTGTTCAACAGCAGCAATGAAATGGCGGACCTAGACAAGGCAGCTCTGGAAGAGTCAGGTCACATAGGATTTCAGAAATACTTGTTAACATCTACATTTCTGTAGTTTACATCCATATTGAATGATATTTTGCCACTTTCATGGAAGAAGCTGGTAAAATGTCATGAACATGTGGTTAGGCCACTTAAAAAAATCACTATCAGTAGTGTTCACAAAAAACAAGTTTTAATATTAAATTGTGAAAGTGCAACTTTAACAGAGTTTGATCACAGGGTTCACTCAGTTGCTTACTACAGAGTTGTGGTGGTTTAATACCAGCAAGAAATTACACTCCCAAGAAGTCAATCCCATTCTCCCATCGCTCTCCAGGAAGAGAGGGACAAAGAAAGGGACTATGGGTTGAGACAACAATTCACAGAAGAAAGCAGCAATGGAACAAGAAATGCACAGTAGCAGTAGCAATGTTAATAACAAAAATATACAAAAAGAAAAAGTGCTTTACACACCAAAGATATCCACCATCTTGACTTAGTTCCACATGGCCACTGAGACAAAGACAAGTTGGAGGACACTCCCCATGGGTCACACCACATGGACCTCAGGACAGTGACATGATGGTGGCCACACTTACGCCAAGCAGCACATGGCTTCCTGGGACAAAACTACAATGGTGGGCGCTTCCACGGCTGGCTTTTCCCAACACCAAGCCTGGGACAACCATAAAAACAATGACGGACAAACCCCCAAATGCTAGATTGTCCTTGTTGCACTGTGCTGCCCATTTCCAGACCACTCTACTCCACTGAAACTCAGGTTGAGCTAGGATTTGCTGCAATTATAACACTGATTTTATTATAGATTCACAATAGCAACATTCATACCGTAATCCATTCACATGCACACACAGAGTCAAAAAGATCTATACATTTATATCTATGTATGTAAAGATACCCATCAAAAAATCACCTCAGATTCAGTAAAATACATAAAATCCCATAATGTTTCTCAAGAGACATGGGTTACACCTCGAGGAGTATGTGTGTGCCTGGGAGTGGGCAGGTGCCTAGAGCTCATCATCAGTGAAAGAAAGTGAAAGAAAGTCTTTTGAGTATTGAAAACTTAAGCATTGGTGAGCTCCAAAGAGCATACCCCTTGGAGGGATGTGCTAGCACAGCCTGCCGAAGTCCAGGAGAGCTCAAAGGATCTCACTTAGGACTCCTGTTATGAGATGCTTGGCTTTAGTCACCACTAAGATCCCATCCAGGCCATAAACCAAGTTGGTACCTACTGGGTTTTTTTTTCCAAAATGTGCAGTAGCTATGGTATTGTTCCACTTGGGCTACAATTCAGGTAAGTGATTTGCCAAGGGTAACAAAGATAGCTGTTTATTCTTTTCTCCTGACCTTGGTTGGGCAACTGTTGTTTCTTTTGAAGTCAGAATTATTCCCACTTTTACCATGCAAGGGCTCCTGCTGTGATCAAGGATTCTTCCCTACGCAGCTGATACTGTAAAGGGGTGCTTCACTGCTCAGCTGGCTTGGTCAAGGCTTATCAGGAGCTTCTGAGATCCTAGAGCAAGACAGAGGAGGGGGTGGAGGATGCACCACCACATAAAGGATTATGCCTGGCCTATATCTTTAGCAGAAAGTCACACTGCTGATGAATTTTCTTGGTTTTTTCCTTCTCCATTTGTTTCTAAATCAAAAGACCTGGAGAGAGTGATATGAAGTGGACACCATGTCAGTGGTGACTTTCTCCTCTTCCAAAACCAGCAAAATTTTTCCTTTTTCTTTGCCTGTCACCAAAGCTGTCTGAAAAGAAACCATTTCTTGCTTTCTGGTACTTTCCTCCTACTGAAGCAATTTCTTCTTCATCACATCCTTGCTCACTATTCAGAACAGTGAAATGCAGCCCATTTTTCTTCCTGGACAACACTAGCTTAAGAAAGTATGCATAGACACAGATGCAGTAGTTCTATAAAAGAACAATGCAACAATAATCAGGAAGGCAATTTTTAGTTAACTGATTAATGAAGTAAAATGGCTTTTTCTTTTACTACAGTTCCCATGCACTACAAAAATAAGCAACAAGTACAAATTGTAATTTACTATGACATTAAAAACAGACAAAGAATAAAACCATTGAAGTGATAGGTTACCTTCCTTTGTGTCTAAACCCCAGATGACAGAATCAGGGAACACTACTCAGACAAAATGTGCACTATCTTGAACAGGTTAAAAAGGTGGAAAAAGACAGCAAAATTGAATAACTCAATAAAATAATTTGTGATTTTGTGAGATGCCAGATTCTTTTTTCTGATGCAGTACAATAATCAATGTTGTTCTAGACTCATCTCTGCTGCCTGACACAAATGCAGAGTATCCAAGCACTGTGGCCCAGAGCTCACGATAACTGTCTTTTTGCTTGCTCTTGGCCTTTTTCTTTATATCCATTGCCTGCTCAGGACCTACTTATTATTTCTCCCCGCACAAAACCTATAGTCCTTTAAGAAGTAAATGCAGAGATTTATGGAGATGATCTGTCTAATATGCAGGTAAGTCTGATTTTCTCCTTTTTAGATAATATACAGTATTCAATAGGGTAATGGCAACCTTGTAAGGAAAAATACAGTTCATATGGCAAGGACTGTCAGCAACCAGAAGCACAGTCAATCCGTTCTCTGCAGCTGCTGTGCCAGTTGCTGAAGGACACCTGGCACTAGTCAAGAATTCTTGAGCCAGAGTGTCATGCTCCCTGCTCAAATTCATGAGCCAGGCCATAAAGGGGTAGTTGAGATTGCCAGCCATTCCCAGCAATGTGGTTATGCTACTGGCTTTACACAGCAGGGCTACCTGACAAATTCTAGAACCATGCTCTCTGGCAGACCGCTTTTACCAGATAACAAGAGTAATTAAATTCCTGCAGTATTCCACAGTGGCTTATAGAACATGAAAGAGAAGCTGCTTCCTGTTGATGCAGAATCCAGATATGTTGGCAAGATAGGGGGCATGCAACAAAAAAGCACATATGTGCTATGAGCAGCCCTGTTGTGTGAGGCAATGTGTTGAGAGCTTCAGAACTAAGCATCTTTAGTGATGACACACAGGTGGCAGGGATCACATAACTGCACAGGGTGAGCATACCTCCCAGACTGTGTTATGTGCTGGGCGTTTGCCTTTACTGAACTGTGAGGTAAGGTAGTGGGCACTTGAAAGTTGCTCACTTTTATATTTTTACCACTACTTATTTCTCCATACTCAGTAGATGAATACTGGTTGTCTGGCTAATCAGAAATATGGGTAAGTTCCTGAACCCGGAATCATATCTAATGTTGAATGGGAGTCAGTCATTTAACAGTTACAGCTGTGACTCTGCTAAGCAGCAGAATTGTGAATTGCATTCCGTTATCTGTGTGCTGGCTTTCTGCAGTAGGAGATTGAATAACAGTAGACATTTCACAATATGGAATAGGTAGCATAAATATATTAAAAGTAAAGATTCTCAGTCTCTGTAACAGTAGAGGTCAATCAAGAAAATAAACTACTACAAACTATCTGTTTTCTCTGTGAGAGTTATTTGGCTGACTTTTTCCATTATCCAGGAATCACTTACTACCATACTTATAAAATTGAACTGAAATATAGAGAGTGGAAATACAGTTTTTAAAGGAGGCTGAGACAATGTTAATGCAGAACTGTGGCTACAGTGACATCCAAGAAAACACAGACCTGTGGTACAGCAATTTCCAGCTTTAAGATTTTGTGTTCTGTTTTATTCTACAACTTAGCTGCATGGACTAACATTAATTTGAATGTATGGTTCAGTTCAAATTATTTGCCCTCCTCCCAAATTGCATTTTGTATTTTGTTGGTGCACTGAATTATGTTTCTGCTTTGAAATAATGAGTCTGTCTTTCAAATATTATTGAACGGAGAGAGAGTATGCTGAAGTCTTTAGTTTTCAAGGCATTTTTTATGGCTCTCTTACTATCTCAATTAAGGTGAGTGATCTAAACTGAAGTCTAGGGTAGAGAATATTCAAATCTCTGAAGAATTAGCCACTATGTTCACTTAAGCATTGTCTTCTCTTCTTTGTTAGCTGTCCTAAAGGCAAACCTCTTAGCCTAAAGAGCTTGAACTTTCTCTGCACTCTTAATTGGGATCTTCAGGGATTGTTAAATATGGGTCCGTTCAATCTTCTGTAAGTTCAATCAGACCTTTGAAATTATATTTTCTTTCTCTAGTCATGGAGTCTGTAACATGTACCATCTTCTAGCATAGTTTCAACATACTACTTTGTAGTAGCATGACCATTTCCACCATTTGATTTGGACAACAAAATTATGTATTAGAGAGATGTGCATTATGAAATAGCACATCAATTTAATGCCCCAGAAAACTCAGATTTCACAGTACCATGCCCTCAAAACAAAGTAAAGCCAACATTTGCAGAGGTAAAAGCTTGACAATGCTTCAACTGCTGCAGAAAACTGCTGAGCATGTGGGAATTGAGTCCATATATAAATATTACATACTCGAAAACTCTGGGTAAACATGAGAAAGAATGTGGCTTAAATTAACAAAATCAAGGAGTTTCATGATAAAGAAGACACTCCCTAACCCATGAACAGGACAGTTAGTTAAGGACATCTTACACATGGGTTTTTAAAAATTTGGACTGGGGCGGTTATTTTGGTTGTTGGTTTTTCTGGTTTCAGGTTTGTTTTTTTTTTAAGTCTGTCAGATTCTTCATGGTACTTAAACATAGTTTAAAGTATTTAATTTCCTTGGTGGTTTCCTTAAAGTAAATTTTTCATGGAAGTCTCTACAAGTGTTGTATTATTTATCTGAAGCTAGTCTCCCAAACTGGTCTTTTGGATGCATAGGCAGCTAGGCATACTTCTTAAACTTGACTTTTATTAAATCATAATTCATTTCAATTCTCCTTTGCTCGCTTCTTGAGGAAATAACCATGTACATTTACAGAATCCCACCAAGTTCTGTACTTTTGATAAAAAGCATGTATTAGGTATTTTCATGACATTGAGTTAGACATTGGTAGAAAAATACCAGGATTTAGCCTTAAAGGGGCTTAGATTGTAATTAATAATTGTTTTATAGAGCATATGTATTTTAAATGTTTTTAACTATGTCAGGATGATTTTCCCCAAATATTATTTGAATCAGATCTTGGTATAGTATGGATTACTGTTTAGGTAGATTTCATTCATGAAACTGAATGACCATTTTTGCATGTAACTGCTGTTTGTTTTCTGGTTACTAAAAGGAGTCCACTAAATAAAGACATAGAAAATGTGTCTTCAAACACACATATACAGATAGAATTCCACAGCTGAGGAAAGTATCCATTTTTTTTCTTTTAGAGAAGTAGCACTCTGCCTGCCCTAGTTCTCTGAATAGACTTGACTTCTTTACTTTATACATAATTACATTTGACATTAAAAGTATAACTTCCCATGGGAGAATGAACTTCACATTTCAGCAGTCAGAGGAGACAGTATAAAATAAATATGATTAACACTTTAGGGAAAAACACAATCATATAAAGCATTTGTTTCTCAGTCAGTCCTGAATACATTCTAATTAGCTTTGTTTTTTCCTGTAGGGCTCACTTCTGATTACACAGTATCATAATTTTTTTTTCTAGATTCAGTATTTGCACTAAGAAGTAACTCTAGGAATTGCAAAGACTCATATATAATTTTATATTTTTAAGTGTTTGGTTTGATTTTTCTTTTGTTTTTGCTACCTCTTAGCTGTTACCCCTCCTTTATATGTGTTTTCTCTTACTCTTTTCTTTGAACATTTAAGGACTCTGTCTTGTTACAAGACGCAATACAATTTAAAAAAAAAAATAAATTGAGGTTGAAACATTAATTCTGAAAACTTCTCCACTTATTGTAACGCTCTTTTAATGTAAACCTAGCATGGGCACTAGAGGTTATTCATATTTTTTTTAAATTTAAAATATCATTAGAAGTGACATCACACTGCCAAGGGTGGAATTTTGGAGATCTTCATCACAGATCTTTCTCAGCTGGTGTTTACTGATGGTAGTGTGATGTTGGTGGCATCCCTTCATTTTTTATTGGACAGCACCTATTATGGCTGTCTATTTAAGACCTGCACAAGTACAGCAAAACCCTCAGATGAGCAAGACAGAGTTTTCAGGGAGGTTTCCTTATTAAAAAGAAGGCCAAGACTCATGAATCTTGAGTAAATCCCAACTGCGTGAGAGCTTGGGAGATAGTAATAATAGATACTTCTGTTCGTCAGTGCTCTCGGTCTCATTTTTTCCAATATGTCCTTTTCTTAGTTACGTGGTGCCTGCTTCTTATTTCATTCCTGTCCTCTGTGTACATCTTACATCCAGATCTATCTGCCAGAATCACTCATGACACCATCTCCCTTCTTTCTTACCAACTTTCAGTTCTAATTTCACTTTGTTTCCACCACTGTCTCACCCGTCTCAGGTATATCTTTCATTTCTCTATGTTGTCACCCATGCAGCCTGGATAGCAGATAAGAGACACAGAATTCTTTAATGAGGCCTCTTTTCTCCCCTTTATACTGATACCCTGGACCAGTGCAACCCCTACAAGTATAGACTGTAAGTGGCTCATTTCGAAAATTTGATTGCCAAGTTCTTTAAGTTGTTTCTGATGATAGGTGAAGCTTGATCTTTCAGATGTTGATAATTCACCCAACTTGTTTAATTATAGTCAAAGAGATGGTTCATCAAGAGGTCGGTTCCCTTGACAATGTTTCACTTTTTCACTGAAAGACAGGCAAGATATAAGTGAACAGCAGTGGGTTTAGTTTTGGGGGGGATTTTTGTTTGTTTTTGGTTTTTTGGGTTTTTTATTTGTTTGTTGGTTTGGTTTGGTTTTGGGGGGGGTTTTTGTTTTATTTTTGTTTGGCTGGTTTTTGGTTTTTTTTTTAAACAAATTAGAAAAATGTTTATCGTAAAATGTTCTTTACAAAATTTTCTATCAAACACAGGAAATACTTAACTCCAAATAGTCAAAATTTTGCCTATGTTTATTAAAGATCTGATAAAACAATCCAGCAGTGAGGCATCTCACATAGTTGTAGGATAACCCTGTTTAGATTCAGACTGCTTTCTAGTCTTGGACAATGTACAAAGATGAAGGAAGATACCTACCATATCTTCTGTCTTTTGCAGACAGATACAACATGGACAGAAGGAAGGGTATAAATCAAAGAAAGAAATTCCACTACAAGTAGCTTCTCTAAAGCTGAAAAGACCATCTTTTGTGAGGATAGTAATCAGACAAAGTTATATTGGAACTTCTTTTCTCTAGAGCATTGATTTCTGTTACCATTAAAGTGTATGTCATGGATATAGTCTAACCTGGAAGACTGTGTCTTGACCAATCTGACACTGAAAAATGTAAGAATATGAGATCAGGTCCTTTTCTCCTGAAAAGGTACCATACTTCAGCAGTTTCAGCTTGCTTCAGGTATCCTGCTTGGCCTTGCTCAGGAGGACATTAAAGAAAGCAGACGGAAATCTCCAGAGCCAGGTAAGAATTCCACAAGCTTGCATTTTATAAGCTTGTTTAATCGTCTCAGTTTTTCCTCCTTTGTTCCTGAGTGTAGTTGGTAACCTTATAATTACCCACATAGTTTTAAAACTAATTCTAAAGAAAAATCTATTGCCATTAATTATACAATCATTATTAATGATTTAGATATTGTGATATGGCTAATGCTGCAAATAGAATCACATTTAATCAGGAAGTTGGAGCACTAAAGTTCGATTCCATGTCACAGAATTTAAACTACTTGAGTTCTGAGCACAATTACTGTGGTATGAAATCCATATGCATTTGTGTTGTTTCCATGGCATAAAAAGAGTAATGAGCAAAACTGAACAGAACATTTTTTTAGTAACATATCAGTTATATAAAAATAAATGCTTACAGTTTCAAACTTGTATAAAAGCTTTTTAATGCCATTTTAGAAAAGGACTGGAACATGATGCATCAGCTTTACTAAAGGCAATGGATAAAAGATGAAATAAAGATGAGACTCACCAGAAAATAGCTTTCCTGACCTCATCTGGCTTCTTTCTTTCCCTGCAGAGCTGTATTTCCATGCTGTCCAGGATCATTGTTATAGCAAATTGACCAACTAGAGAAATCTTAAATATAAAAAATACTGAGGTACTCTTCTGCTCTTTATGTGTGGGGTGCACATAATTTGTTTCCCTTACTCTACAATATAAATATTTTAAAATGGCATTGTGGAGATAGATGCATAAGTACATGGGACAAAACACACCTTAAATTTTCAATTTTCTTGCATCATTCACTAGCTAAAAGCATGATGCTGCCATGATTCATAGTCCTCTTTTAACAGCAGCAGTTAAAAATGCAAGCAAATGTTTGCAAGCTTAGGCTCAAGAAAATGCAAATCATATTTATGTTTACATAGTAAAACTCAATTCTTATATTAAAATAGATAAAATACTTTTCCTGTCTTAGAACAGGATCTTAGACTAGATATGTTATATTATATTTTATAAAATGTGTTGAAGAGAAATGAGAAAGATACAGTGAAAAATCAGGAAAATAACAGAGTATTTTTCCATTCATCTGACACATAACATCTGTGATTTTGACCAATTTCAAAGTATTGTCATGGGATCTTTTAGTTTTATTATTTATGCCATTAGCAGGCATAAAAGAAGAAATTTTAATGATTTTTCTTCTATCTATATCATTAATGTTTCATGGTATAGTAAACTTTTAAAGCTGGGAAACTTTAGCATGTTGTGATCATGCACTGCTGTCACGGTTAAAACCCAGTCAGACACCAAGCCCCAAGCAGGTGCTCACTCACTTCCCCACCAGTGGGATCAGAGAGAGAATCAAAAGAGTAATAAAAGCTAGAAAACCTGTGGGTTGAGATAAAAAGAGTATAATAGGAAAAGCAAAAACCATGCACACAAGCAAAGGAAAACAAGGAATTAATTTAGTGCTTCCCATCAGCAGGCAGGTCTTCAGCCATCTCCAGGAGAGCTGGGCCCCATCCTGCATGACAGTAACTTGAGAAGACAAATGCCATCACTGCAAATGTCCCCTCTTGCTCCTTCTTCCCCCCACTTTATCTACTGAGCATGATGCCACGTGGTCTGGAATATCCCTTCAGGCAATTTGGGTCACCTGTCCTGCCTCTGTCTCCTTCCAAACTCCCAGGCACTCTCACTCTCCTCCCCAGCATGGAGTATGAAAAGTAGAGAGGTCTTGGCTCTGTGCAAGCCCTACACAGCAATAACAGAAATATCTCATACTCTCAACCCTCTGTTCACTGAAAATCCAAAACAGAGCCCAATACCAGCCATTGTGAAAAAAATTTACTCTACCCCAGCCAAAACCGCACAACTACCAAAAGGAGATGGCTGAATCCTGTCCTTACCTACAAAATCATTGTGGTCTTAGTTTCAACAAGCAAAACCTGCATTTATCATCTGGTATTTTTTTTAATAAATTGCTGTTTGCTTCATCTTTTTTAACTCCCTGCAGAAATGCTGTTTTTGGTACAGCATATCAGCATTGCTCAACTCTTCTTATTAGGTACTCCACATAGTTCTTTTCATTAGCAGGAAGCACATACCCTCCAACCTTCCTCTTCCTCATCAATACCTGTTTTGTCCAAACAGGAAGATTGTTCTGCATGTGTACTAAAGGATCCCTGAAGCATGGGGTTTATTGTATATGTACACTAATGTCTCCTGATTATTTGCTCCTTATAACAAAAGAGTGCAGTTTGGCAGCTAGCTGCACAGAGAGAAAAAATTCAAGCAACCTGTTCTTAGCTGCCGTTTTTTTAGGCACTCTCAAGAGAATCAAGGGAATAGATGAATTGCTGTGATGGTGGTATCTGACAGCCAAATATAAATTTCCTGGAGACTGGAAAAGGATTTAGCTGTGCACCTCTGCTGTAAAATGCATGATCAGTAAGTCCAGTATGACAAGAGATGGGCTGAAATGACCCTAGCATAAGCAGTGACCAGAAGCAATTCACCTACTTCTCATTATTCTTCAACCCCCTTAGGACTTGGGGTAGGGAAGCGGAAGGGGGCAGCCAGGGGAGTGGTGGTGGATGGAATCTTTAGGCAGAGGAACCCAGCTGAATAAATTGCATCTGCAAGCTGCAGATCACCTAGGATGGCAGGTGAAGAATATCTTACAGCATGAAGCTTTTTTGAGAGGTACGCTACACGGCTTCTCTTGGAGGATTTTGAAGATCATGTACTGCTATTCTTCTCAGTCACAATTCCATCTCGTTGTTGTCTCTGTCATGTGACAGAAGTCGAGGCAAAATGCTCTTCTGGTTCATCAGCACAGTGTGGAAGCACCCACTACTTGACGAGGCATTTATGCATAACATGCCTAGGCGTAACATCCACAATGTAACTGTGCAGGGCTGACTGTTTGAAAGAAGGGTTGTGGAACCAGCACAAAAGTGAACAGCAAAAAGTGGGCTGCAAAAGTAATCCACTGCAGTGTAAGTGTGAGCTAATATAAGTAGAGCAAGCTGCCAACTTCCATAGCTATGTATTTCCCCTCCCTGGAATTTAAAATAGATTTTTTAATGCTCACTAATCTGCTAAAATTGTAAATGCCAATAGATTATAGGCTGCATAATGGAAAAAAAAAGTTTATCTACTCTAGCAAAACTGGAAGGAAGTTTTCTAATTTTAGGTTGCTAATTTGATGCAATTGTTCTTCAAAAGGGAGGTGACATTTCCTCTAGCTAATATAAAACACACCTAATTTTCCTGGTCTGTAGATTCAATGACACACAGAGTTTATACCAGTTACCCTTAGGCACAGCAACAATGTCACCCCTGCAAGGGTTTTGAGCTAGTTCTTGAAGTGAATAGACCCTGAGACGCTTTGAAGGGAAAGGATGAAAGCTGGGTTGGCAGTGAAAGTAGAGGGATACCTCATGGATCTATTTCACTTTTTGATTTAAAACTTTGGAAAATGCAAGTAATTCTCAGTTTTCATGCCCACATTTTTTAGCAATTATGAACTACAACTAAATCTCACCCACTAACTTCAAAAATGTTGCCTCTGTGTGTGTAGAACATACAATGATATCCAGGCATATAGAGCATAATGTTAAAAAAAGTATGGGCTAAAAGTCAGACCTCTTTTGTGGTATAAAAAGGCAATGTTTCTATGAGGCAATATTTCAGGACTTCAAGGACAAAGAAATATGTCTTATTTAATTTAATTTGCAGTGCCTCTAATGTTCTCACAGTATCCCTGCCCAGTTTTCCCTGACATATGGATAACCTAAATATTCCAACCTAAATATTCTTCTATTTCAACTGCCAGGGTATCCTATAATTACTGTTTAATTGCTCTTTTGTTCTGAGGTGCTTTATATGGACAATTCAGATATACCTCTATAAATAAAAGAAAAAAAATACTTCTGCTGGCAGTTCTGCATAGCTGTTGACCATGGAGAACATGGAAATGTGCCACAACATGAAAACAAAGGCTGAACTATGTCACAAAGCTTTTCTTGAGAATCCCATCATTTCCAGTTTCTTTTAAGGCTCTAAAGGTCATATAGAGCAAATAATGTTTAAAACACCATCAAATTGCTTTATTGGTATAACTGAAAGAGAAAAGGAATACGTGCTAAAAAATGAATAGACTTATTTAATGTATCATTCCTGAAACTACCTATTCATGTAAAATACATGAATCCCAGGAGCAAATTCTATTCAGAGATACAAAGTAAAGTGCTCCTCTGGGCAAACCTCCCATTCAGAACAAGTTTTTGTGTTTGTGCAGAGTTGTTTTGACATGTACATATACTGGGTGATCCTATATTCATTGACATGACAACATACTTCTTAAGGCCCCAAACACATAAAAAGAAATGGTCCATTTACAGGTTGATGATCATTGAAAAGAATGAGAACCTTAAGTACCAGTTCACCAGATACACTCAGTAGGTTGATTTTCAATGTGTCACATGGAAAAAAATAGAGATTGTAATTTTACAGGTTTCCTTCTCCTATTTTACTTTTCTTGATTTATTACTGAGATCGTACTTTACTTCTAAGCAGAGATTCTTACGGATAAGCCCTTACAGCTAGAATAAGGAAAGAAATAGTAAGAGCAAAAATACAGCACTGAAAATCTATCCCAAAATTTTAAAGTCTTTTTAGCATACTAATATGTGCAAGGAGAAGCTTATCTTTGAGTGAAATTATATAACAACTTCCAAGGTGATTTAGGCAAAAACAGTAGACTTTTAATTTTTAGTCAAAGAATATGAACGCAGTTATTAAAATATTTGTTGCTAATACATGTTAGTTCTGTTTACAGAGGTGTTTTAGTTATAGGAGATGGTAAAACTGAAAAAAAATCCCATGGTTCTTTAGTTCAGTTTTCTTTTTGCAATAACTTTTAATGCAGAATTTATTTTCTGGGAAAGATAAGTTTTATTTTTTGCCATCTCCTTAAAAATAATTTTTGACATCCTTAAAAATTTTTGGGTACTGTTTTATAAATTCAGTAATTCAAGAAATCCACTTGGTTTTGCAGATTTACATGTAGTCATGAGCAAAAATGTACTTAAGGGTATAATTAAGAGTTTTCCCGAAATAAAGTTTCAACTGGCAGCCTTCACTGAAGAGAACTGTCTAGTACAGGAGAGCTCTCCATTTAATTAGACCAAGTCAATAAAGCATGAATATAATAGCAAGACTAAATATTTTGTTTGATCTGAGCATATACTTAATGTGATTCTCCTCATAAAGACATTTTTTTTCATTTCTATAATTGCTTGTGTTGATAGTATCTGAGCTGATGTTGCTGGTTAGAGTTTTCAAATGTACCCAAAAGACTTAGAGGACAATATCATTTTCATAACCAGTTTGTGTGCTGTGAAAGTTAAAGATATACAAGTACTAGGGTCATGGACTGCCATCTTTAAGCTTTTGCTGACCTGATCTTGTTTCAAGCACAAACAGAGTTAATTTCTGCCTGCAGGAAGACTGCTGCATTACCTAGCTGAGTTGCACTGAACCACCTCCTCACACTGTTTTTTTGTCATGCTGTGAGGGCTGTGCTGCGTTCTGTTCTAGCTGTGCTTCCACCAGCCAGATGACTGACACTATTTGCCTGTGCCACCTTTCATAATTTAATACAGCCTTCTGTCACCTGAAATGGTTCTTTAGCCTACATTTAACTTTTGCTGTCACGGCAAGATTGTTCCTCATACCTGAGGTAACACATTTTATGTTTTCCTGATATCTCTCTGGAAGTCCTATGCTTCAATTTGTAGTACAGACCAATATGCTCTCAAATAGCATCAAAATAGTCTTAAGTGCTATTAAGACCTTTAACCTTAGTGCTTAAAGGTCTTAGACCTTTAAGACCTTAAGTGCTTAAGACCTTTAACCCACATAAATATAGGAAAGCAGGCCAGAGGAAAGTGTGCTTCCTTTGTTTTGCATCTTACCGATGCGTTTGTCTGATGTGCATCACTTTGGATAGAGCTATGTCATTGCTGAAAGCAGTGCAGACTCACCAGCCTTCTTCTAAAACATGCCAGGGCTATTCTCCAGAGATTTATGGCTTATGGTGGGGCTGAAAATGTAGAGGAGAAGATAACTACAGTCAGCTGCATTTGAAAAATCCAATTTTACATCTCCATACACAAGGATTTTATCATATTCCGAAGACAGAACCTTATAAAATTAGCTTAATATTACACGATGAGGGAAACAGCAAAATTGAGACAGTAAGTGCCTACAAAACTATCTGCACTGGAAGTAGAGCACACTACTTTCATTGCAGGTGTATTGTTTCAACAGTGTTAAGGGATTTTGGATATTGACTGTTGCCAGGGAACCACTAATTAGAATACAACAGTGTTTCAAGGTCTAAAAACTTTAGTGTGTCTAAAAAAATTCTCAAACAAACCCATAAAATAGTTTGATTCACTTCCCTGAAGCCTAACTGCTAATTTATATCTTAAATAAGAATTTTCAATGCTGTACACATCCTCTCCAAAACTATATTTGCCTGTCTTTAATTCCAGAATTCTTATTGGAGTCTGATTGTTAGCCAGAAAACATAATGCATGCAATTTATAATTTACATGTGAATAGGTGCTGCCCAAAGACAATGCAGCTCTGAATTTGAGAACAGACCATAGTACATTGCTGTAATTGCCAAAAGGGGAATAAAAACCAAAAAAACTAAACCAAACCAACCAAAATTGCTAGGGGATTTACTGTGTGATCAGAATATATCATTTATTTGGGCAAATAACAACAAGCAAGGAAAATAATTAGAAAAAAATGAGAAAGACTATGAGGTTAAGCAAAGTATAAAACTAAGCTAGGAATGCAGTAGCTCTATTTGACCTAAAAGTATACACAAGACACAGTTTTTGAGAGTATTTCTTACTAAAAAAAAAAAATTACAGTGTGGGGGAAAAAATGGTACATGCTTCCAGCCCACATATTTTGGGGGGTAGTGTCCATGTGAACACTCAAAAGTTACTACTGAAACAGTCTGTTAAGTCTCTTAATAATTGGCCAGTTGCAATCTTAAATCTTCCTAGAAGCCCAGCTTTGCCGAGGTAAATTACTAAAGGCATTCTGACAAAGGATACTTTACTATATTCATAGAAATTACTAGGATGGTGCCATGGGACAGAAAAAATTCGGGTACCATTTTAATCCAGTAACATAAAAAGAATGTATGAAGGACTAGAAGAAACAGGCCTGTCTGTTTGCTTCTCTCCTTTTAACTATTTTTTTAATATCTTTTTTTTTCCTTTTCCATTTAAAGATAAATTTACTTCCTAAAGTCCTTTGTGCGAAACAAAACCAGTCAGCTTGGTAAGAACTCAAAGTCAGCTTCTTTATCAATTGATGCAGGGCATGGTCAGAAATATGTATTATGATTAAAAATGGTTCTAAAACACTCTTTGGCTTCTAAGGTAACCTAAAAACATTGGACTCTGTCTAAATTTCATCACTACAATATGCCTGTAAAAGTTCACACAGATCAAATGTTAACAGAACTCCACCTTCCTAATTTTTTGTTAATAAATCTCTGCTTCCCTTCTTAGGAGAGTTGAGGTGGAGTAGTTGGTTAAGGTCTCAACATGAGAATATAGTGTAAAAGAGGGTAAATAAATGAATATCAGTGTATCAGTTCCAACAGACAAATAGTAAAATTTTAAGCAATATGTCAGTTTGAATTCCAGAATATCACTTCATTATAACCTGTAACTATATTTTTCCTTCACCCAAACTCCTCAACTGAAAAAAGTAATTTTTGAATGTGAAACATGAAACCTATGGGCTTTAAAAAAGAAATTGAGAATGGATTAACAGTAACCTTTCTAAAATTAACATTTCTCCTGTTACAGAAAAGGTATTCATGAAGGATCTGATTGTGGAGAGTTTTCTTCAGTGCAATAATTTTTCTTATTCACCTGAGCCTGTTGCAGCTTCCCATATATTTTGTGTTTTTTCCTTCAAATGAAAGGACCGTGAAGAAATCCTAGAAATGTTTGAAGGGAAATGATGCTTGGTCTTTCTATTACATGCCCCTGTGATGACTCTCCCAGACAGTCGCTTGTTCCAAAGCCTCTGAAATCAACTGGAGTCTCGGCAGTGACTCCTGGGCTGCATCCCTGCAGTGCATATATACACAATTGCAGTTCCTCAGAAAGAGATACATCAATTCTGTCCAGAATACACTGTCACATAGTTTTTTTCTATTACAATCATGATTCTGTCTATTAAAATTAACTTTTCTCATGTTTGTTCACTTCTTCCAGTGAGGTGAATGATGTTTTTAATTTTCTCAGGAGGTTGATTTTGTGTTATAAATGTGTATGATTACATGTACATTTATTTATATAAATGTATGTGCTGTGCCCTATTTAGAGAAGCTATATACAAGGAGTTTTATTGCAACTTATTTGTAAGGCAGCAGTATATATGTATATATATCTCTATCATTTTGGAGAGATTTTTTTTTCTCAATTGATCAAATGCAGAGAGAGAGAAAGCGGGAAGACCACTGCTATTAGCTTGTGGTATTTATCCAAACATGCACGTTATAAAAATGAGGTAGTTGATCAGATGCTCTTAGTTTTGTTAAGGTACTGGAAAGTCCTCTGTCTCTGCGTCACTTTCTCGGAACACATCTTTCTTTACACAATCTGTATTAAAAACAATGGGGTGATGAAGCTGTGAAGTGATTAGCTATCCAGCTGGACAAATAAAGGTGAGGTTTAAGTAATTAAATTTCATTTATCTTTGTTATAGAGTTAATTGATTGATATTGGCTATGACTTGAATATGTACTTTTACAGAAAAACATTGAAATGCATGTTTATAATGCTTTCATCACATCTCTGCACATGAAAAAATATGACAGAAACATCACTGGATTAAAAAAAAAAAACCCACAAACGATTTCTTTAATCCTAACTATTTCATACTTGCCAGCTGTTTTATCAGCAGGCGTTCTGATCTAGTATAGGCTATGCCCTATAAAGAGCCAGTTGTGCTGTTCCATGTAGCAGGTCATATTGTTACTTCTTGTCAGTAAGGTTCCAAGTAAGGCTTCAATAGCCTACTTTTATATGGTAGAAATCTGATGAAATTTTATTTCCTGAAAATTCGTCATTAGATCTACAATTTTTGTGAAACCCAATGAGATTTATTGCTTAACATATTAAGGATGAGACAATATAGACAAAAATTCATTGTGGATATTTTATCAGGATACTCTTTTCATTATGAAGAAGCTATTCACTCAATATTGGTTTTCTAAGTTAAGTTTTGCTTATTTGTCAGGGCTTGCTGACTTTCCACAAGCTTTTTCAATTCCAAAAGAGGAGGTTTGTTATAAACAACAAATAAGTATTATTATATGTTAACAGGGCACAGTTTTCTAATCAAATATGAAAGCTTGGGTCTGAGAAAGGAGTCTTCCACCCTAACTAAACTCTTGCTTAACAAAACAAAAACAAACAAACAAACAAAAACCAAAACCAAACCAAACCAAACCAAACCAAACCAAACCAAAAAACAAAACAAAACAAAACAAAAGACATTGTTTTCAGCAAAACACTTGCAGGTACCACTGAAATCAAAGTACAAAATCCCATGGCATTTTACTACATGAAAGCACGGGCAGAAGAGTAACACAACCTCAGTAACACAACCTCTAGGTTATTTCAATTAGGTTATTTCTTTTTCATATCTTTCTAGTCTATTCAATTTTCTCCGCACTTTGTGAACACAGTACAAAAGGCAAAGATATAAGAAAATAGGCAGAGAGTAAATATTTTTTAAAATGCAATTTATTTTCCATGGAAATTCTAACAACTCAGGAGTTGAATTTCCAACTCCTTGTCCTACTCATAAAAAATTTCAACATTAATGCAATTAAATACACCAAACAGTATTTGCAAATAAAAATACACTCCCATAAACGCACAATAGTATCATCTAACAATTCGAAATAAATTGAAATTAAAAAGTTAAACTGCTTTCAGAAACATGGGAAACCATACATACAGTCCAGAAGAGATTATTTTGAAGATTTAATAAAATAAATCAAGATGTCAGTCACAGCAGAGGCAGTTAAGCCCACACCCAGAAGGAAACCTACTAGTAGGAAACCTACTGTCATATACCTCGATATGTGTATAAGCAATCAAATCATGGAGTGAAGGGGGTAGTGCATTCGAGATGATGCCCATCCTAATGAAATGTATTTCCAGGTGGCAATTTGGCCACTCATTTTCTCAGCAAACATTTTGAGATGCCTGTTCTTAACTCGTACCATTGTCTTCACATTCTTCATGAAACAACTTCAACATTCATGTCTTATGTACCTCAGTAAAGTACCTAGTTTCACGTGAAATTGGTATGACTCTTTATTTAGAGGCAAAATGGAAATTTTCTACCATTGTCTCTTCTCTTAATCCCTGTAACCCTATCACTGGCAGTATTTTTAAACAATCTGTAGCCTGCCTGATTTTCTGTGGGGATCTACATTCTGCCTAAGCCAAGTGGCAATCCATATGTATCTCCTCTGGCTTCTTCTTCCCAAGTTTGTTTTCAAGTACCTCCTGTATGTGATTCTTTGCCAAATATGGAGCATTTATCTGTTTAGAAACTCCATGTGCTGACTCCATTTAATTCAATAACTGAGCTTTATATTTCCATAATAGAAAATTCTTTTTTTGGTTAATAAAATATAATTTCAAAATTATCTCAAAATCCTTCAAGAATAATAATATATAAAGCAAAAAACAAACAAACAAACAGAAAAAACCCAAAATAAACAAACCAAACTAAACCAAACGAAAAAAAAAAAAGGCCTTGAAATACTGCAAAATAATTTCATTTGCCTAGAAAGATTTTAATAGTAATCCAAACTGAATGAATTCTAGAGAATCTTGCTAAGAATTTTAAAGGTTTAAATATTGTCTAGAGTGCTTTGTAGACAAGTTTTTAAGCTGGTTTTAGCATTTTACCAAGTGACAAGATCACTATATATTCCGTTCTGCTTCTACAGATTTGCTATTTGCACGCAATTGTGTTTCCTCCTTTTCTAAGTATTACATACATTTCTCTAAGCCCATGAGCAGTATTAATTAGATGGAATTCTTGCAGGGTTTAAAACTTAATATGAAATCAGTGAAATTTGTTTTATTCCAATCTGCTGTGTATGAATAAAATATATTCTGTAGGTACTCCTGTGCTACTCTATTTCTGTTCGATAAATTTCATGCAAGCTGTTTTGGAGAACTGAGATCCCAGATAAAGATTTTACTCACTTGTTGGTGTTTGTGTCACACACAGGACAAGAAAATTCTCTGTAAAAAGAAATGTTCTGCTCTCTGTGAGAAATTTGTATATGTACATGAAATCTCTTTGTACATGTACATGAACTCTTAAAGAACTAGTAAACAGTTCTTTCAGAATGTATTTTTTGATGCATTGCTTGTACTGTTTCCAGTCAGCTTTCTATGCTCTTTTGCCTTTTCTTTTTGCAGTTTATCTCAATGAGCATTTTTTTATATTGCTACATATTTGATAATGCAAATAAGGAAACAACAAATGCACATCTATTTTCTAGGTTTCAAATTTTTCCAGAGGCCAGGGAGTTATATACAGATGTCATACTTATCATTCAAATTACTCCAGCATTTGAGGTTCTTATTTTGTGATTGTCTTTACTTGGAAAGGTTATGTTCAGGAAAAACTGGAAATTGTGATGTTATGTTCATCCAGAGTGAGTAAATTACACAAAGGTCTTAAATGTAGTCATTCTCTTCCACTGGTATGGACAATATCCTTAACTCTGAGTTGACTAAATCTTCTGGATGGGCACAACAATGCATTTCTGACTCTTCAAGCCATCACCAAAGGCCAACCAATCCTGCAGCTCAAAAGAAAATTGGCATGTTTCAGAATAAGCAGCAAGTAAATTTTTTTAAAAAATACTTTTATTTTCTTTTCCTGTCAACCAGATGCTTTCAAAATTTAAGAGAAATAGATTTTTTAAAAAGGTGAAAAAAAAATTGATTCTGCTAATGCTTTGAGACATACTTGTGTTTACTCACATACACTGGTGTAGAGGCTTTGAATTGCAATGACCATTTGAAAAATCAAGGTCAAGAGTTAAGCATTAACACTCCATTAAGTTTTGTAATACTCTAAAAGATAGACTAGTTTGAGAAAAAGTAATCTGTCGTCACAGTGTCCCCCAGGATGGCTCAGGATCCTTTTTTACTTTCTTTCCACAGGTAAAAGCTTAGAAAATTCCTGTCTCTGGAAAGGATTATCTAGATTTGAGGGAACACACCTGAGACACTCAGGGAATACAAGTGCTGTTGCCAGGCCTGTGCAAACTTTCCTACTCTTTTTCTCACCACATGCTCTATCTTGCTAAATTAGATAAAAAGCAACTTAAAGCCTTTTATTGCAAGGAGAAAATGATCAAAAGGGAAGCCTTTGGAATGGTTGGAGGAAATTTTCTCTTTTTTGCTTCCCTTTGAACTCAAATAATCTATAACTCCAATTTAAAATTGTAATATTATATTTCACATTATTCTTGCTTGTTTGTGTACTACAATTCCCTACACTCTTGACAATTCAGTTCAGCCAGCTCTAGAAATTGTCCTGGACAGAGAGAGTCATAATCTGAGATGAAAGACTTTTTTTGAAAATTACTTTATTTTCCTCTTTTCTTTATTTATCTGAAGCCAACGTGTGTTCTCACCATGTGTGCTTGTGCACAAAAGACAGAAGTTTTGTACGAAATAACAGATGTTTTTGTTATTTTTTTAGAAGTCCATAATGTGAAGGATATTATGATCCTACCTCCACATTTTCAGTTATGCACATAAGCAATATTATTTCAATACTTATAATTATTCACATTATTCATCTTCAGTCACTTGCACAGGGTGAATATAATATGCTGTTTAGATATACATTCAGTGCCACTCCTGGAAACAAAACATATTGAGCGTAGCTGAAGCTGTCATTCTGCCACCTTATAGATACACATTGCCAAACACTGTAAATTCCCAAATTACAAAGCTCCTGAAATTTCTTAGTAGTTCTCTCTAACTAAAGATTTTAGGTTTGTTGATTGGCTTACTTAGAGTAAACTGTTCAAAATTCCAATTATAATAAATACTGAGTATTTGTAAGTCCTATCACTCAGTTATATATTCCATTTCTGTATTTTCTTTTTTTTTTTTTGATTTGGAATTACTTGCACAGACAAAATTTATTCTATATGTATGAACTCCAGAAGTTACAGTTTGCCCAAACACCAGTTTTTCTTACAGGATGAAACATCCCTAATCAACATATATCTCCAAAGAAGGTGTGAGGTTTTTTGTCTTACGTTCAGAGGTCACTGTATGTTCTTGACACCACCATTGATCATTGGGTGACTAAGCATTCATTCAAATGGGCCTTTCTGATTTAGCATCATTTAAGAGTAACAGTAACAAAAAGACTGGGTGTATCTAAACTATCAATTTCACTATAGCAAGACCACTACAGAGACCAGGAAAACCTGAACACAGTCAAGGATAAATTCAGATAAAGAAAATTTATCTGTTCCTGCCTACATGAGTGTACCTATTTCTTATCTATCCCACACAAGCAATGCTTTCTACATCGTAATTTATCACAGTTCCTCCATACAAAACCATGCACATTATATTGCAAAAACATGAAGAAACTGCAAAAAGAACAAAAGTGGAAATAATTATTTTCTGCTGTGATGGGAAAAAGCACAAAATTCTGAAACAGTATCTTCAGTACATCTTGGGAATATGTAAAGAATAAATCTAGACTCTCAAGAGCAGATATTTCACTCAAACATTTCCTCGAACATTACTTATTGGGATTATACTTATAACAACATCAGAGTCAGAGATAATTCTGAAATTCTTAAAATCAAATATATCCTCTGCAGCTTTTTAGACAGTAGGAAAACTACTGAAAGTTCTCACAAAGGCATCCAAATCCTTTAATTGCCTACTTTCCAGATGCATTTGGCTTAAAAACTCTTTAGGATTTCTTAACACACCTTACAAAGATTAAATGCACTGTCTTTGCATATTAAATAATAAATTATTATTACTATCATGGCAAATTAGTGAACTAGACTGCCTGGATTTAAATCTCTATTAATTAGAATAGTATAAGTATGCAAAACACTGCAAATATTGAGCATTTTCTCAGCATTAGTCTAATACATTTTTAAGTGAATAAACTCTTTGGCCATCATGGGCATATAAACTCCTCAAATAATATGCTAATCTTTAGTAATAAAGGAACCAAGAAAATATTTTTGACTTGGAAAGATAAAACATATTTGAATCTTACTGTCTAGGTTAAAATTTGTGTACAAAGAGAAAGGTCCAGAAAAGAGACAGAAATAATATCAAAAATACAGATATCTGTACCAAAAGGGCACAGAAGTTTATCAGTACTCAGTGAATTTGAGGGGAGCTGAAGACTTGCTTAGGCATTTTTAGAAATCTTACCTATGTGATCAAGAGTGAAAAATATACCAATATCATTGTAAGCAATACATTTGTGAGCAAATATCATTGCTCACAATGATACATTTGTATTGATTTATACAAAATAGAATTCCATGAATATCCAATGAAATTAAAAAGGAACTGTTGAAATATCTGCACATATGCCTCTGTCATATCTATATTTATATATATATATCTCACTATCTATTTAGACTGATAGATATATCTAATATATCTAATGCACCTATCTTGCACATTGCAGTCAGAACCCCAAAACCATATTTTTGAAACTAGGAAAAGGTACTATTTAGAACTGGTTTTAAGACTTTTTATGAAGAATAAGATTTTCTCTCATTCAGTGGCTCACACATGAATTTCTATGCAATATTTATTTTTATTCTCAGAGGGATAGCTCAACCTTTACCTTAATAGATTTAGAATTTTAATTTAAAGATAATTTTTGCCAATTAATGACATCAGTGATATTTCTCATTTGAAATGCAGTTTTCCCACTAACTATACAGGAGACTCAGAATAAAGGTCTTCAAAGATAATAGTTTTGAATTGGTGTGGACATTTATAACTTCTTAATACCCACTTCCTGTTTCTCATGGGTCTTAAAAAAACTGTTGTATGCAGTCTCACTCATCAACATTTTACAGTAAAATTTAAAGAAGCAGTTAAAAAAGTAAAACAAAATATAATAATATCAAGTACATAAGAAAGACTGTTGGTGTTCATTGGTGCTGCAATAAATTCATATGGGACAATTAAAGGGGCAAGTTAACTAACTTTTGTAAGTGCAAAGGAACAAAACATTGAATAGTACAGCATGCAGATATCAATGTCCATCTTTATTTTGCCAAATCCTTTGCAGTATCAAATATCTTAATGTGATTTTTTTTTTCCAAAATAATGAAACAGCTGGAGGATATCAAAATTGGTGACAGATTCACAGCAAACACTGGATAGTTGTCTGAAATGAATCTTAAAAGAATATCTCTATTCACGGTGTACACAGTGTAGTTCTCAGCAGCTACCACTGAGCTCCTCAAAGATGGTATAAAGAATCCACTTGAATTCCACCAGATGGTAGTGATTTAAACATTCCTCTTCAAACATTTTGCATATCCTGCAGTGCTGCAGAAAATTGTCCCCATTGCTTCACCACTGGGAACAAGTAAGCAGCATGCTAAGAAAGGTATATGACTTTCAAATCAACCTGAGTGTGATAAGGTTTTGAATGTTTCTTGTTACTGCAGCCTGCTGACATATGTCAGAATCCTCAAAAGACTGCAAGTTAATTGCTACTTCCTCCTTGGTATGGAAATGGGCCATGAGAGTCCATTCTGATTTGGAGCAAAGGAAAAAACCCTATCGGCAGAAACATTTAGTTCAGGCAGATATGGGATAACTGAAATCTAAAAGAAGTGTGTTAGACAAAAGTTTAGTTTAAAACTCCTATCACACACTCATTTTGTTTATCAGTACAGTTTCACTTCTGGAATGTATGAAAATTGTGCTGTCTCTGAAGGTTTATAATCTAAAGTGGGTACTCAAATCACAACACTTCGGTGGTCTACAATCAAGTTTTGTTTGTACCTAATGGAATATTACCCATGGATAAAGATTTTCAGCATTATTGTATTTACTCTGGTGAAAAATTAAAGTTTACAAACATCCAGATATTTTGTCCATTAGAATGTTTGACAAAGTAGCTCATATGAAAAAAATGTAAAAGCTGCGAATTTTTTTAAAAATGAAATACTCAAACTAATATTTTACCTTTACACTTCCTTTATCTCTCTAAGCCTTTATAAATTTTCACTTTTGAAATTAAATAATAATTTTGTAGCAAATATTTAATATCATACCAAAAAATTCAGTTTTGATCCGTTTGCTGATTTGGGGAATGAATTAAAATTCACCTTGCACTTGCTAAATTCCTCTTTTCTGAATTGCCAATGAACCAAGAAATCAGTTATTTGTTGAAGTCTATAATTGTGCTGTGTATAATAATTTTCTGAAAATGTCATCCACCCTAAAAAGGTCTCCCTGCTGAGTTTGCTTAATTCTTAAAACAAAAGTGCTTGTAAAACCTTGAAAGACAAATCTTTCTCCAAGCTGAAGAAAAAATAAGTCCTCAAGGTACATCTTATGTTATTCTGACAAATGGAAAAGATCATTGACTCTAAATTTTTATTCACTGTGGATGCCCACCTCGATGTGCAGGCTGACTGGAAATTGTAGAGACCTTCTATTTTAATTTGCACTGAAGGAAATAACTACATAAATTTAGTCCACACAACTCTTTTTTGCACATGTAGGTGGTGTTCCCATTATTAAAATAGATTTGTTCTGGTTCACTGAGAATATATTTTTTTGTGATGGCTATTGCGAATACATACCAGGAAGATTCACCTTAGTTTAGGACAGTCAATTAGTACAGGACTACTTTAATCATTCTTTTATATCCAGTTCAAATTTTATTTTACATTTACTTAAATATGTACATTTTATTCTGGTATTTTCAGTAGCTAGTTTATCAGATATAAGAGCACTCATAAACCTTTGTAATGTAACTGTTAGGGTAGTGTCCAAAACTACTTCATTTTTAAATGCATTATTACAATATTTGTTTCAGTTCTTTTAGTTTTATACATAATCTCTAAAAATATCCATGAATCTTTAGTGTACTTTGAATATTAATACATTAGCTTGGATAACCTCATTACTCATGCAAAATAAACTTAATATAAAAGATCAGGGCCCAGCATATATGCACATATTACCTATTTTAACAAAATAATATTATTGAAACTTTTAAAAGAGATACATTCATTATGATGACTTGTAAAGGGAGGTCTTTGTGCTATGAGAATAAACGAAGGATACTAGAGAAACAGTGTTTTCATAACATCTGAATGTGCTAAAATGAATGATACTTAAATAGCAGGGCTTGGAACCTTATTCCATTTCTCCCTAAAAAGAAAAGTCAGATTTTCCCAGTTTTCCAGTTGGATAATGCCAATGTTCCTAGCCCAGCTGGCTTGTGACATACTAGACTACCAGTCTGCCATGTATGCATCACTTAGTACAGAACCTTTTAGTATACTGTGTATCAGCACTATTCACTTCAATCAGACTCAGGATCACATTTTTCAAATATAAAGATGGAAAAATGCGGGATAGAAGGACACGATTTTAAAGATAATCTTTAGATAGCCCAGAAACTCAGAAGATGACAAGTATGTAACAGCAACTTGTAAGACAGGAGCCTTGGCACTGATGCCAGTTCAGATTAGTAAAGCAAAAAACCAAGGAAGATGTCAGATGGAAAATATAAAATGAAAGCTAATTAAAAAAAAAAAAAAGTGTATCCAGTCAATAAATGGGGGAAAAGACTGTAAATAATTCCTCATCACCTATTTCTAGAAATATCTCACATGAAATTATGCTGACTTTTAGGCATTTTCTATGCCTTTCTGGTAAAATAAAGTGACATCAAAAATGCAAAATGAAATGCCAAATACTTGCATGGACACTTCCTCACGCATGTTTCCTCTTTTTATCTTCAGTTATTTAAGATACAGTGTTGGATGAGAGTAGATCAGTTGGTTGGTTTTCCCACTTCATCAAAGCTAATAGACTTACAAAGACGATGTTTCAAAAGCCAGCTTTTTGCTTTTGTTACCCTGGCTGTGAAGCTGCAGAACCTGGAGACAGGTTGGAGACAGCTTTGCAATACAGCTTTTGCATTCAACTCCTAACCTGTTTTCAACCTGTACTATTCCAGACAAAGTTAATTTTCTCAGCTCTCCTCTTCCCACCTGTGGATCTTCCATATGTCTGTGTGTGTCCGTGCAGTTATGTTTAAGTGTGCAGGAGCTATCTGCTGGTAAGGGACTTTACCAGAGTCCAGGTCTCCATTTAAGATGCTCTTCAAATGAATTTTGGTGGGAAAGGAGGGAAAAAATAGGGAAAAGGAGGTGAATTTCTCCTACCTGCAAATTTTTTAATACTTGTGCTCTGGCTTTTTTTTGTTTTTGTTTATCTGCTTGGGTTTTGCCAAAGAATGTATCTAATTTAAGTATCACTGGAAATACCACAACACAGCAGTAACTACATTGTTATCTGTGTTCTCTCCGTGCTTTGGACAGCAGTTTTTAATTTCATATACCATTTGCAACATTGCTGTAGTAATTCTGTATAGTCAGTACATTGTTTTATCACACAGAAAAAGAGAGTAGTAGCAGCATTTTACCTAGTTTTAAGCTTTTTAGTAGCATTTGGTTTGCAATCCAGATGTGGACATTTCAGAAGGTCATACAAAAAAAGATACTGAAAGAAGCACCCTTTAGCTTACATCTAACGAAAACTGGACATTAGACAAATTTCATTATCTTCTGAGGAAGTGAAAATATTTGTCTTCACCTCTGAGAACCATGTTCTTTGTATATAAATGTGTATTTATTATATATCTATTAACAAAAACATGGGGTTTTTTAACACATTGCTTATTCTAGCCACCTGCCTTTCTATCAGTCTATGTCATGTGTTTAATGAAATCAGACAATCTTAGACCAATCAACTATTTAGGCATATTTGGATGGAGGTATGTGTCATAGAAAAAGGTCATATAAAATAAAAGATATTCATTATTTCGGTTCACCTCCAAAGCATATCAGTTTTGTAACATGCTTGTATATGTGCTCTGCTGTATGCGATGAATATGTAGGAAAATAACTTTTCATATTTGTTTCATGGACTGACCCCTGTATTTCGGATCTGTACTCATCTAGTGAATCTCTTTGGAGGATTTGATTCCCAAGACATAACAACTGCAGAACTAGCTTTAGGAGAAATCATGCAAGTGTGGTCTGTGAGGAAATACAAAACATACAAGATTGAGAAAGTTACTTCAAGATACAACCTTAACAGACAGTAGAGGAGGAAAGATGTATGAATCTTAGGATGCTGGCCTTGCATATAAGGAGTCTAGAAGACAGGAAATGTTATTTTCTCTGATTCATTAATGAAAGGGGATATTTTCCAAGGCACTTTAAAGAATATGCTAGAGCCAGTCACAAAAATAGAGCAGGGACAGACTACTTAAAATTAAGAGGTTCTGCTTATTTTCTTTAATTTTTCTGTTTATTTCTGTCAGACTTTCATTAACTTGAAGAATATTGGCAGAAGGCTAAACTACCAAGAGAAAGGAAGCACAGATTTTTTTGAGATCAAGTAAGATCTTCAGGTATTGTTAGCTATACTTGTGATTTTTGTTTTGTTTTAGCAGGAATAGTTAGAACTGGCATTGTAACTATGTTCCAGCAAACTTCAGCAGCCACAGGAGAACAGAGAAAATTTTAGAAGTATTAAAAATCAAATACTAGAGCTTCTGCAGCTCAAGTAGTTGTCTAAGATGAGTGGCAGTGCATGAAATAGGATTGCCAAAATGTGAATCATCTGTCTGTGTTCTCTTAGAATAACAACATTGTGGGGTAGATCTGAGGATAGATGACGTAGTGTCAAATGTTTTCCAGCAAAACTTACAGTGACAACAGCTGATGACTTTACTGTCTTTCTAAAAAAAAGACTACATCTTGAATTTACGGTTAAGAGAAAAATGAATACTTTGGAACAAATTCTAGCATTCCTACTAGAATTGGCCATTAAAAAAAAAAACAAAGTATTTAGCTTTGCTGAACCTCACAAACTGCTCCACACTGTTGAAGTCTCTATGAACAGTAACACTGCCCTTCAGTACTGACATTTCCCCCTCAATTTGATGATGTCCACAGACTTGCTTGGATCCAATCACCCAGGTCTTTAATAAATATCCCCTGTGCACCCCTTACCCATTTAGTTGGTCATTTCATCATGGAAGGCTATCAGGTTGGTCAGGCATAATTTGTCCTTGGCAAACTGGCACCAGCTGTTCCAAGTCACATCTTTGTACCTCAAGTGTCTGGAAATAGCTATAAGTTTTTAGTTTATATTCCCAGGTGCTAAGGAAGGCTGATTAGCCGCTAGTTCCTCCAGTCCTCCTGCTTGAGCTGTGTAAAGGTTGGTGCAACATTTGTATTTTCCCAGCCACCTGGAACTTCCCAGGTTCTGGTACATTCTCACCAATTTTATAACTAATCTAACTAATCTCAGGAAATCAGATGGCAGACATCAAGCACCTCTACTTTTTCTCATCCTTTGTCACTAAACTCACTTCTCCCTTGAGCAGTGGCCTCAGATTTTCCTCAGCCCTGCTTCTCATTGTCCTGTAGTGCATCAAAGACAGCATTGCCAGCCTGTTGGGGGGACATGATAGTCCCCTGTACTCCGCAGTGGTGCAGCCTCACTTTGAGTCCTGTGTGCAGTTTTGGGTGCCACAATGTAAGATATATAATGCATCCAAAAAAGGGCCACAAATATGGTGAAAGGCCTACAGGGGAAGCCATATGAGGAGTGGCTGAGGTAATTAAGCTTGTTCAGGCTGGAGAAGAACAGTTTGAAGGGAGACATGGCAATCTACACCTTCCTCATCAGAGGAAGCAAAGGGGCAGGCACCAATCTTTTCTCTTTTGTGACCAGTGACAGGATATGAGTGAATGGTATGAAGCTGTGCCAGGGGAGGTTTAGGTTGGATAGAGGAAGAAGGGTCTTAACCCACAAGGTGATTTGGCATTGCACCAGGCTCCCATGGGAAGTGGTCACAGCACCAGCCTGACAGAGTTCAAAGGAACATTTGGACAATATTCTCAGACACATAGTGTGAGTCTTGATGTTCTTCTGTGCCGAACCAGAGGCCGCACTTAGATGATCCTTGTAGGTCCCTTCCATTTCAGCACATTCTCTGATTTTATCATCTCCCTCACTAGTTTCAACATCTGAGCTTTGATTTCCCTAATTTCACTTATGCATTATGAATAGTATGCCAAATATTATGTCTGCATATTATTGCGATATCTACGTGCTTGTAAAGAAAAATTGCCTCTTATTTGGCAGCATCATTTGTTCATACTAACAATGCTCAAACACAGAAAAATGCTGCATGCAAACAGAGAAATTGATAGTTTTGTTCTGTGTACATCATCTAATGATACGAGCAATAACATTTTGTTTATATACCCAGGTGTTGACTTACAGTGTGCTAGAATGTGTGGCTAGAATATGTTGTAATTTACAATGTTTCAGAAGGATAGGGAAGTTGGAGTTTTCGAAAGACCTCTGATAATACTTGTTTTCATAACTCAGCATTTCTTTCCAAATCACTAATCAAAAGGCAAATAAAGCTCTATTTGATTTCTACTGCATACAGTATATTTAAAGTTACTGCATTGTTCTATGACTCTTTGTTGAAAGAGACATCCAAGGTATCTCAGGTACACAGCATGCAACAATACATGTCTTAGGAACATCAGGGAATACAAAGTAGTATCAGACAGGTTGACATCAGCTAGATCAGCAAAAGCAGCAACCGCTTGGTAACATATTTGCTTGTTTCTCAGAAATGGTAGAAAAATACTTTATAAGCCATATGTTGCATTAGTTCTGTCTGGGCAAGTTCAGTAAGCTTTAATGCAGGTAAAAATGTGTTTCCGTGATGAAATAATAATGAGGTATGATCACAAAAAAGGTCTTGATTCAAGGGGCTGTGATATGGCTTTCAACTGTAGAAAATATTACTGGTTTTATCAGAACTGTCCACCATCAAAAACATTCTCAGAGGATATCTTCAGGGCTGCTGGCAGTGCTGGAGACAGAAGGACTTTGGTTTATGTAGCCAGTGTGAGTGTCTCACTTATTAACAGATGAATTGACAAAATGTCCCAAATGTTATCCATCTGCTACTCCTTTCCAACCTGTTCTAAAACAAAGAATGTACATTTGGAATTAAAACTCACCTCTTCCCTAGGGCTTTCCTTTATTGACAGAAAACAAAGCCAAATTACAAAAAAACCTAAAACTAAGACAAACATGGGAACAAAGAGAAAATGTTTTAAACATTAGTTTACTCCATCTCAGTCCAGGATATTGCTGCAAGTCAGAGTTTTTCAGCAATCCAGATTTCATCTAAACAATGACAGTAATTTGCTTCCTACACATTGCAGCCTCTTCAATAACTATTTGTCTAGTAAGCCACTACTTGTCTTGAAAATCCCAAGAACCTATGCAAGAATTGTGAGAAAAAGAGGAGTATTTTGAGCTTATGAAGCCCACTCTGTGTATCCAGACAGGGCACATGCAACATTCCTGGCAGAGGTTTGTATCATCTTTTCCTAGAGACACTAATGACAACCTTGCTAAGAAAATAGGTCATATTTTTTATTATTTCTACCTTTTTCTCCTATTACCCGTTCCTAGATGAAACTAATTTTTTTGCAATGTACACCCATCTCTTTGTCCCATAACATGTGCCGAACCAGGATGTGAAAAATGTGAAACAGATTCTTTATGGAAGGGATTTCCCACCCTCTTCTTTTCAGTGTATTTAGAAATCAGTCTGCTTCAAGTAAAAAGAATATACCATTGTATTCTTTTCTGTGATAATAAACTTTGAAAGGTATGAAATATTGAACATTGTATCAGATGAAAATTCTGCTTTTTCTTTCCCAAGGAAAAATTTTTGATTTAGTCTCTGCATGCGCGTGTGTGAGGAAAAGGTTGTGTGTGTTGTGCTTTGTAATTTCTTACATTTTTCTTTACTAATATGATATGTATTGGCCTTTTCATCAGAAGCAGTCAATCTTGTATGAACTAACAGGTAAAAACCTTATTTTAATTTCTGATTTGTTCCTGATTTCTGGGGACATGAGACTGCCACAAAAGAGGAGATCCATGGTCAGATGTGTAACATTTGCTTTTCCTGTTAAATTTTCTATCTAAATGAACACCCCAATGCAAGTTCTCAAAATCAGTATTAAATCTTAATTGTCGTAAGTGGGTACTAGACCGGGCCTTACAGTTTCATATGTAATGTGTGTACACCAAATAAGTAAATTATACAGACATTCTTTATTTGGCGTTTTTGTGATGACAGAATTGTTGAGCCAGAGGAAAAGACAAACTACAACACTGACATGAGATTCAGCATCTCAGTCTTTAATGTGCTTTCTTGTCCTCAGGAAGACATCAAAACACAGCTTTAAGTAATGTTTGTGTAAGGCTATATAGATCCCTTCAACAAGGTGTAGCTGCCAGTGGACTTGACTTTTCTCTATACAGCTAACAATTCTATAGTTTGAAGTTTTCAGAAGCCTTTTAAATCTGGGAATAAACCAAAATTTGTTGAATAAGGCAGATTTGAGCACTTCTTATATTAGGATGAATTGATTATACATGTCATGTGTGGGAAAAGAAGTCAGATGAAAAAGCACACATCAAGACTTCATGTAGAGAGGAGGTCCAACATACAGCCAAAAAGGGTATGTACAGATCACAGTCTGTAGTGATCAAGAAAAATAAACTAGAAGCAAAAACTGTTTTACAGATCACATGACCATTGTTAAAATTTAAAAAAAGAACTTTGGTCTTGAAAAACAGGATGCCTTCTCATGATAAGGCACACTTATCCTGACATGTGGTGCTGTCCTTGGAGGAGACTCAAAGCGAGGGCTCTGTAAGGTCACGCACTCAAGCTCACGTTACAGGTCCAGTACCTGGACCTGCAGCGCATCCTTTCACTAAGAATAACCACAGTGCTGGCAGGGCTTGTTTCATTGTCTAGGATGGCATTTTCTGCTTCCACTTATTTCTGTTCTTGCTTTGATGTCTCTCTGTCACTCACAGTTTATAGAAGAAAATTGAGTGGCAATTGCTACTGGACACAGTGTTGAGAGAACAAGAGAAAGCAAGATTAACAGACTACAGATTTAACATGCTACATCCAGATGGCTGTTAAAACAGGTGGCATTTAGCTGGATTCTTTATGGCATTTAATGGTTATTCTGATGCTTTCTAATATTTATTTCAGTTAGCCAAAATTAATTCCTCTAAATTACAGTTCTTGTCTTAATAAATGACTTCTAACATTAGTGCTTTATAAGGTACATTACAGGTAATTATTTGAAAACTACAGTTTCTCTAATCAGTATAGATAAAGAAGTTAGCAGAAATAGTGCCCCAAAATGACTGAAAAAGAAATAAACCATGCTAGTACCTTAGACACTTCAAACAACGCATACTTTAGTGCTGAGCTATCTATCCACAGAAAAAGTGCAACCTGGAAATATATGCCAATATTGCTCCTAGGAAATAGATAAAATCCTATTCCTTCTACAGATCCAGACAATATGTGAATTGCACTTGATGTGCAAGAAATGTTGGCATCAAAATCATTGTAACTGTGGATTTATTTCTCTAGTTTTCTCTCTTCTGGTTTCCAGGCTTTTTTTGGTTTCTTTTGAAGCTTCTATATTTTCTGAGGAAAGAGGTTGGGGAGGTGGGGTGGGGTGAGTTTTTGGGAAGCAGTAAATCTTAAAGAGTGAGGATTCTTCTTCAGTGGCAGGGTAGTCTGAGCAACCAATCAGAATTTCTCCTAAGCCACAACCAGAATTGATTAATAGATGTCTTGAAGAAATACTTAAATATTACTTCCATGAAAAAAAGACAGAAGCATTTAAGAAAACTAAAAAATCTTGCAGATTGTATTGGATTATAGTTTATGATATATTATTTAAATTATAAAAATTATTTTTATCCTCACTTTCTTATTAAATGAAAAATTAAAGTAAAATGCTCTATTTTTTATTTCTAACAATTGTTTCTCTTACAACAAAGATTAAAATAATATTGCAGAATAATGGTTCAACTGGAAAAAACTAACCAGTGTTTCAGATAACATGCAGCTAATGTGTCTTCATGTGGAAGTATTTTCCTGATACAAAACCAAATTGCAAACAAAATAAATATTTTGCTCTAGGAAAAATCAAATCACAGAACCCTAGAATGTGTCAGGTTGGAAGGGACCACAGTGGGTTATCTGGTCCAACCTCCCTTCTCAAGCAGGGTCATCCCAGAGGACATTGCACAGGATTGTATCCAGATAGTCCTTGAGTATCCCCAGTGAGGGAGACTCCGTACCCTCTCTGTGCACAGCTACCTGCACAGTAAAGAAGTTCTTCCTCATGTTCAGGTGTGCATCAGTTTCTGCCTGTTGCCTCTTGTCCTATTGCTTGGCACCAATGAGCAGAGCCTGGCTCCATGCTCTTACCACCTTCCCTTCAGATACTTACAGATATTGACAAGGTCCCCTCTCAGTTGTCTCTTCGAGACTGAACAGGCCCAGATCCCTCAGCCTTTGCTTGTAAGAGAGATGCTTCAGCCTCTTAATCAGCTTCATAGCCCTCTGTGGGATTTGCTCTGGGAGCATCATAGCTCTCTTGTACTGAGAAGCCCAGAATTGGACACAGCACTCCAGGGGAGGTTTCACCAGGCCTGAGTAAAGGGGCAGAATCACATTCCTTGACCAGCTGGCAATGCTCTTCCTAATGAGCTCTAGGACACCACTGGCCTTCTTGGCCTCCAGGACACACTGCTAGCTCATGGACAGCTTGTTGTCTACCAGGATTCCCAGGTCCTTGTCCACAGAGCTCCTTCCCAGCAGATCAGCCCCCAGCCTGTCATGATGCCCAGGACTATTCCTCCCCAGGTGCAGAACCCTGCATTTGCCTTTGTTGAATTTCACAGTTCTTCTCTGCCCATGTCCCCACCCTGTCGAGGCCCTTCTGAAGGGCTGCACGGCCCCGTGGGGTATCGGCCANTGGGGTATCGGCCACTCCTCCCAGCTCTGTGTCATCAATGAACTTGCTGAGAAGGCATCTGCCCCTTCATCCAAGTTACTGATAAATAAGTTAAACAATACTGGACCTGTATTTAACCTCTGGGGGCACCACTAGTGACAGGCCTCCAGACAGACGCTGTGTTACTAATTACAGCTCCCTGGGATCTCCCATTCAGCCAGTTCTCACTCCATCTCTTTGTCCACTCATCCAATCCACACTTCCTGAGTTTGCCTATGAGGATGCTGTGAGAGACAGTGTCAAAAGCCTTGGTGAAGTCAAGGTAGACAATATCCACTGCTTTCCCCTCATCTGTCCAGTTACCTCTCTTATCATGGAAGGCAATAAGGTTGTTCAAACATGACTTGTCTTTACTGAGTCCATGCTGACACCTGAAGCTTCTTGCCTTCCACGTGGTACACACAGACTCCAGAATGAGGCACTCACTCCATCACTGTTCCAGGTACTGAAGTGAGACTGACTGGGCAGTAGTTCCCTGGGTCCTTCTTCATGCCTTTTTGGAAGACCAGGGTAACATTTCCTGTGTTCCAGTCCTCAGGCAGGTCTCCTGATTGCCCCAAACTTCCAAAGATGACTGTGAGTGGTCTGTCTAGAATGTCAGCCAGCTCTCTCAGCACTTGAGGATTCATCCCATCAGGGCCCATGGAATTGTGGATATCATGTTTTCCTGACTCTAACTCAATCCTCTGTGACTAAGGGGAAGTTTTCCTTCCAACATTCATTTACCCTGGTCTTCTGGGTCAGACGTTCCTGGAGGCTGGTGTCATCAGTGAAGACTGATGCAAAGAAGGCATTCAATAAGCCTGCCTTCTCTACATCCTGTTACCAGAGTCCCCTCTCCATTTGTTAATGGTTGCACATTATCCTTTGTTTTCCTTTTATTAGTTCTTTATTCATCCAAGGAGGTTTCTAGTCCCCTTGGCCTGATTTCTTTCTCATTGGCATGCATCATTCTTGAATTTGGAGGAAGAGATTCTTGAAAATCGACCAACTTTCTTGGACCCCTCTTCCCTGCAGGGCCTGTTCCTCTGGGATTCTTCCAAGAAGATCCCTAAAGAGGCTAAAATTAGGTCTCCTGAAGTCGATGGCTGTAATCTTACTCACTGTCCTGTTACCTCTTCATTCAATACTGAACTGCACAATCTCCCTGGTACAGCCAGGACTGCACCCAACCTTCACATCATCATCAAGACATTCTTCGTTAGTATAAGGTTAAGCAGCACACCATTCATTTTGGGATCCTTCATTACCGGTGACATGAAATGAAATTTCTACCTGGCAAATCATCTGGAGACCGGTGGTTCAGTTGATAGGCAATAATTACATGGAGTCTTTCACTGGAATAAAACATGCTGAACAAATTAGTCAAATAAAGGAAGAGAATATTGCTCAGATAATCCTTTTGCTAGTGAAAGGTGATTCTTGATTATTCCTTGGAACCTTAGCCTCAGTGAAGAGCAGAGGATTTCTGTTTAAGAACAGTTTTTAGGAAGCAGAAACTCTGGTTTTGAATAAACTCAAGTTGATGATGCTCCTCTGAATAGGAAGCATGCATCTGGGCAGCATCAACTCTTAAAAAAGTAAATGCTGCTCGAGTTTTTGGTACCAGCACTGCATACCAGTGTGCAGCCTGCTGTCTAACCTTAAGACAGGAGGTCATACTTCTTTGTGTGCATTATCTCCTGGGATGTGAATGCATCTTATCTCCTCATCTGTTTATTGGAATTACAAAAATACACAGTGCAAACAGCAGGCCATAAGCAAGCCAAATTACAGAGCACATATACTGGTTCAAGCCCAGTATCTCATATTATGTGAAACTACCTATGGATATGACTAGCTGATCTAGATGTGAGTGAACTGAGCTTCCTGATCTTGTAAATCTACTCTCTCAAGCCAAGCTCTGTTTGCAATCACCCAACTTTTGACATTGACTATAAGTCTAACAGCTCTGTAATGCCAGTGAACTTATGAAGTATTTTTTTAGATTTAGTGATGCCAAATCTGGATGCTCTTATGCAGTCATCATGGCTCAAGCTCTCCCAGTGCAGCAGGAAAGATAAGAGAAACTTAGCTGAGTAGGAAATGCATGAAGGATATTCGCACACTTAAATCTAGTAACAGCATACTGTAAGAATCTGCAATATTGTCAGAAAACTTCATAAAAATGAAGTTTGACATGAGATAGATTTCTTTTGTAATAGGCTTATACAATCCATATATACCTATGAATAGTGAGTAGAAAAATTTCTGCATGTTCTATGTGCCTGTCGCATTACTCTGTAAAAGCTCTTCAGTGACATTCAAAGATGTAATTACTGCATTGCTGTCAAGGTCAGCGAAACCTGAGGTAATGGTTACGTAAGTGGCAATCATTTAATATAATGTGGTCTACAGGGTTATGAAGAATGGTCATTCAGGGGTGTTTCTGAGATCTCACATATGTTAGAGATTTTACTTTATTTATCTCCCCTCAGCTAATTTTTTTTCTGACTAATACTGGTGTGTTCCCATGGTGGTAACTATGCTTTTCAGGGTGCTTAATAATGGTCCTATTGTGTGTCTGCTCTTACTGTGCTCCACTACCTTTGATTCATCTTGCTCTCTGCTCCCTGACACGGGAAAAGAAAGCGAGGAGAGAGGAGTGTTTCTTCTTTAAGGGGCTCAGTATACACTGCTGCACTCTAATCATGGAGCGAGAAAGCTGCTTAAAATGACCCATCACTTCCTTCATCTCCTGAGCAGTAAGAACATACATCATGGCAAAAACGAATAGTGAAACAGAATATGCCAACAGTGAAAAGAAGAGGGGATTGTGGGGCTTGCACAGTTTCAATTTTCTGGACAAGCCAAAAACAAAGTAAACATTTGCTTTGCAGCCTGTTGACTTGAGGAAAACAAAACAAAATTAGGAGATGGCTGCATCATTCCATGTATCTAAAAAATCTTAACTTTGGAGAAATAAAAATAGCTAAATGCCAAGTATGTCTCAAAGAAAAACAAAGGTTTCATTCTTTGGGACCATCTAGCAAAACAAACAAACAAAATGAGTAATCAAAACAAGACACCCACATTTCATTTTTCCACTCCCTCTCTGAAACTAACTGAAGACCAAAAGTATAGCAAATGTATTTGCAACCTTAGCATGTTAATGATGCTTTTTACTAGATTATAGTGACTGACAAAATAGTAACCGAGATGCTCGAAAGAGTATTTTGGGTTTGGCCCAGTGTATTCCTGACCATACAAAGGAGAATTGAGTCAATAGTATGCTTGAGCATCCTGCATTTTAAACATTGCTGTATTATTAAAAAAAGAAAAAAAGAAGAGAAACTGGCATAAAACTGAATTTTTCATTCAATTGGGCAAAACCACACTTGGTCTATCTAAGGCATATACTGACCAATATTAAAACATAAAAGATGAAAAAAAATTTAAAAAATAAACAAACTGATGTGGTGGCAAAGTCCCCTTTCCAGAATAAATTACTACGCATTTGATTCTAAGGCGCTAGAGAAAATGTAAATCTTTGGTTACATTTAAGGGTATCTTTCATGCTCAGTCCTTACCTAACTTCATTTACACTGTCAGCTGGATACAAAGATGAATTTAGTCCAGTGAAATTAGCAATATTGAAGCTTGTTCCATTCTGCTTCACACATAGGTGAGGTCCAGTAACACTTTGTGTATGCTGGTATTATAGGTTTACCCATTTTAACTCAGTTTTACTTTCAGTGCCTGAAATGTTGGTTCACTGCATGGAGACCAGGGTGAAAATGAGATGTTGCTATGATTGCTTGTCTCAGGTCTGTGCCCTGAGTCTCATGCTATCATTAAGCTATTATACTGCTGGTGCTGAGTGGGGAAAGTAGAAATAACTCACACTGATTTTTGTTGAATGGCATTTCAGAAACATTAAAAAAAATCTGACAGATTTGGCTACAATCCAGAGCTTCCTCTCCGGATGTGGTTTTTGCATGCTGTTGGATATCTCTAGGCAGATAAAATAAGGAGTAGCAGCATATAGCACCTGACAGACAAAGCTTTGTTGAACAATTTAGCATCCTTAACATCGACACTCAACAACAGAATGCAAAGGGTTTCTGGTATAATTTTAGTGGGTAAAATTATAGCTGGTGTTTTACTTTTAGTAGTGAGAAACAGGAAACTGCCTGTGATGTCTAGTGCACGGCTTGATCAAAACAAGTGTTGGGAAAGATGATACTTCTTCCTAACTTTGTGTTAGTGGGATAGGCAATCACTTCACAGAATCACCGCAGCAAGTTGGAAATGATGTATGAAATGAGAAACTCAGCCCATGGCACAGAGCAAAATATATAGTTAGCATTGTGCAGTGGCTGTGGCACTGTGTGTTGTTTGCTACAGCATTAAACTTGGTAAGACTGATAAGAGGCACACAGAATTTTAAGGAACAAAATAAAACATGTAAATGAGTTTTTCAATTTCCTAGTTTCTCCCTGCTTTCTCATGAAGCAATTGTCATTCTGAGGTGGTTCATGTTACACCACCTTCTAATATTGTACCTGTCTATGCTAAAGTGAAATCTGTTTGGATAGTACTGGTTTTGTCTTAAAATAAGTAACAGCAATATTCCAATCCTTTTAGGAATAAAGAATATACATTACATTAAAAATATATCTCAAGTTGCAAGACATCTATTAAAGTTACCTAAATGTGTTGAAGAAGTAGACAGCAGAATTACTAAAGATTCAAAATTTAGTGAGTTTCAACATAACACCAAATTGTGTGGGAGCATTGTTCTGCTGGAGGGCAGGCAGGCTCTGCAGAGGGATCTGGACAGGCTGGATCAATGGGTCAAGGCCAGTGGTGAGAGGTTCAACCATGGCTAGTGCTGGTTCCTGCCCTTGGGTCACAACAACCCCAAAAAAGTGCCACAGGCTGGGACAGAGTGGAAGAAAGCTGCTCAGAGGGACAGGACCTGGGGGTGCTGGTGACAGTGACTGAACATGAGCCAGGGTGTGCCCAGGTGGCCAAGAAGGCCAGTGGCATCCTGGCCTGTACCAGCAATAGTGTGGCCAGCAGGACCAGGGCAGGGATTGTCCCTCTGTACTCGGCACTAGTGAGGCCACACTTCAAATCCTGTGTTCAGTTTTTAGCCCCTCACTACAAGAAAGACATGTAAGTGCTGGAGCATGTCCAGAGAAGGGCAGTGGAGCTGGGAGCTGATGAAGGGTCTGGAGCACAAGTCCTGTAAGGAGCAGCTGAGGGACCTGCAGTTTTCTTCAGCTGGAGGAAAGGAGGCTGAGTGGATCTCACCACTCCCTACAGCTCCTTGAAAGGAGGTTGTGGCCAGGTGGGGATCAGACTATTCTCCCAAGTAAAATGTGAGAGGAAGAGAGACAGTGGTAAAAGATGTTTCTTTATGGAAAGTGAAGACAAGCATTGGAACTCGCTGGTGAGGGCAGTGGTGGAGTCATCATCCCTGGAGGTATTTAAAAGATGTGTAGACGATATGCTTAGGGACATATATTTAGTGGTGAACTTGGCAGTGTCAGTCTTAAGTATCTTTTCCAAATTAAACAATTCTATGATTTTATATTAGAAACACAAGCATGTAGTAGGTAAAGTTGGGGGGGGGTTGTCTTTAAATCTCTTAATTATGAAGGGTTTAAAATATTTAATGAAATATTCTTTGCCATTGGCATCTCAAATTTAAAGATGTGCTAATAGAGAGCATTACTTTGTGTCACAAAATCTGATGTACATAACAATGAACATTAAAGGGTACACCTTAACTGAACTATTGCAGAGAATTATCTAAACTGTATATGCTGAGAAGAAAGCTCCAAAATGTCCCAGAGCTAGCTGTCAAAATGTTCCCGTAACGCAAGAGACGAAGATAACGAAGGCTATTGTTGAAGATTAATCAAGCCTCTCAAAGCAATTTAATATTTAAAAAAAACCCCATAAAACTCATCCAAGTAGCAGATTATGGACTTCTTTAACTGCTTCCTGATGTGCATTCTGTCCACATTTGTATGTTTCCTCACCCAAAAAACTTTTTTACATAGAAGGGTAGATATTTAATACGTGGTTTCATTATGTGAGGTAGGTCTTTCAAGAAATTGCAAATATTCTGGTTTTAGACAAAAAAAATATAGAGCTGGTAATTGAAGGACTTTTTACCAGGAAAACATAGAGAAATGAAGACAAGTTTACTAAAAGTGCAAGCGCTAAGATGCTTAAATAAAGCAAATTAAACTGCTGTTTTGATACTTTCACTAGTCCTTGAAAAAGCTCTCCAAAACTTTACTTCTAAATGAAAGTATTTTCACAAGGCCTTATATATTGTAACAATCCACATTTACCCTCAAAATTTTTGCTTGATTTTTCTGAATGTTCCCAGGTAGAGAGGGTTTGAAGACACTTATGTTATGCATCATGGCATACAGACATTAGGAAATATAGGTTTGCATAACTTTTAAATTATCACCTGTGGTTTTGACCAGCAGAAGGGCTTCTTTACATCCTTGAATGTCTATACACTCTTTCTAACCACCTAAGTTAAAATTTCGCTATATAAGAAACAAACACAGAAAGAAAGAAATAAGAAGAAAGTGTGAATGGATAAGTATTTATAGATGGGCTCTTTTTCTCCAGAACACCTGTGAACATATTTTAATGAGCTCTTCCTTGAAATATGACTACAGAGCTCCAACACCTTCCATGTCCTGTACCCAGATTTACCTTCCACTCCTCTTCAATTCTCATTTTCCCTTTTCCATATTATTTCCACTACATAGAATTCTCCAAATGCAGCCACTTTTTACCTATTTAAAATTTACCTGAAGATGTATCATGTTAACTTTTTTTTTTGAAATTTGAAAAGATTAACTGAAAATTAAAAGCCTATTCGTACAGGTACTCAGTCTACTTAATTGTAACTGATACCTAAAAATGATGAATAACGATAGATAAAATGAAAAATATGCTATTTTTACAAAATACCCATAAAAAGAAATTTAAATACAAAATTAATTATAGCATATTACTACTATTGTTGTTGTTATTGTATTAGTATTTATTAGTATATTTGATATATCCAATAGTTATGAGAGAATGAAGGAAAGGTCAAATTCTTTCAGTGTCTTTTTACTACCTTTTCACCTCAGCTCTATACCGAAAATCAAGACTGCTCACGTCACTCCCATTTCCAAACCTTATCAGAAAATTCATATCAGAACTGCTGATCTATGTTTTAGATGAATCTTGAGGAAAAAGTAGCACATATTTTCAAAGAAATTAGTTTACCACTGAATCTCACAAAATTGTTACTACATTGTCATTTACTGGGGTTAGAGTGTTTTTTATAATAATTATTCATCATTTTCTGAAGCTACATTTGTTGTTACGTAAAACATTTGTTTTCTATATTTGCCTTTTTCCCCTACTAAAAACACACTTTCTGAGGGACTAAAACATATGACGCAAAAAGTATTTCCTCAAGTCAGTGACTGTCATTTTTCCCTGGTAAAAATACACAGACACTTCACTTTATAAATAAGGCCTTAGCCGATCACCACCATTTGTTTCCCAGTATTTCTGTGGCAGGAATCTTCTTGAGTGACTTATTTACTAACTTATTTGTTTCTTCTATTGTAATATTCTCTTCCTCTGAAGATTAATGTTGGAAACCATAAATATTTAACAACAAAAAAATCCCTGAAAAATATTTATCTAATGCTCTCATCTTCCACATGCTTCCTTGTCTTAACTACTGTGGAACCTACAGTTCACTAAGGAAATAAATCTTATCAGAGTTTGGTAGTAGTATTATTATGTTGACATTAAACTTCTTTCTGGAACTCTCAGGTCTTCATTTGATTAGTTAAAATAAGCACTGATTCTTAAAATATGTTTGGAACAATGAAACTTCTGTTATGTGAACGTTTTTGTTTTCAGACAATTTAAAAATTCTTTTTAAACCTTTCTAGGTTCTACTTGATTCCTAAGTACAAGTAAATTTTTATACGTTTATGAACATCCTTTAGTAATAGTAGTAGTAGTCATAATATTAATAATTATAATAATGATAATGGGCCTGATGCTGTTTGGTTGTTGCCGTCTTTTCTTTTATATGTTCTCTGTATTCTTTGCACATGTATTTGTAGCTCTGTAGCCTACTGTATTAATGGCTAGTTTTCCCAGTAGTTTTCCATGGCCTTTCCCTAGGCAGAAAGACAAAACAAATTCCAGAGCTCCAAGCCACAGGGGGTACAAGGCCCCAGTGCTCTCTTGGTTCTTCCTGGGAACCAAGGTTGAGAACAACACTTCGAGATACATTTCATGGGCAAAGTACAGCTAGTGCCAAGGGGGCAACTCCAGCAAAGAGGCTTGACCTGGGGGGGAATTGCATCACCACTCGTTCTCCTAATTGGTGCTTTTAATCAATTACTCTAATTTCCTAAAACCTATAAAAATGTACTCACCCCTGGGGGGGCAGAGGGGGGGTGCGCTTTTGTGGGCATCTTTCCACAACTGCCCCTGAAGGCCTTCAAATAAAGATCCACTTTTATATTACCTCTTTACTAAAAGTATCTTGAGTTTTATTTCCAGGTTGGGAAAAAGGCAACAGGACTTTTGCCTATTAGTTCCTCATGTCCTGAACTACTCCCAAAGAACTTCCAAAACCCATTTCTTTTTGTTTCATTTTAAAAAAACTTCTTGGAAGCATTATACAAATAAAAAAAATCTTTAAATCTGAAGTTCCTGTTTTCCCCATTTAAGACAAATTAAGTCCACTCTTGCAAAATTCTGCAGACAGACATTGTTTCTTATAATCAGTCTTAAGCATCTTAAGAATTTTCAGAGAAAAGGTGTCGAAAACCTAATTTTCTCCACTAAACCACAGACTGCCAGTGTTCCAGTGGACCACCCAGCATCTGTATCTAGGAAAGCATTACAATAATTGATCTAAATGAATGAAATTATCTTATATTGAGAAAGCAAATTTTACACATGGTAACAGTTTCTAACATAAAAATTTGGTTTAGGATTCTCTCAGACTTCTGTAACTCACCACAGGACTTTGAGAAGAACACAGATTATGGTAGAGGAATGTTAGAAATAATACATACAAAATAGAAACAAAACCAATTATGAACTACCATATGCGCAATATAAATAGACATAGCATTTTTAACATAGTGTGTAGAAAAACTGCAAGAATGGGGAAAGCTTGTTTTATTGTCAGGAATTAAAAAGCTGAATCTATGCTGCTTAAACAGGGGAATTAAAAATTGGTTTCTCTGTAGTTTGTATGTATGTAAGTGAAAATTTTTGATAATGTTAATTTTCAAACCAAAGCCATCAGACAATTTAGCTGAGAAATAGCAAGCCCATTTTAACAAGCAAGGCTAATGAGACACTAAAATTATTTCTGTAAGAATATTGTGGATTCCCCATAGAGCAGGTTTTAAAATAAATATTAGACGCTTATCCAAAAGGTGTGTTTTTGCAGTACAAAAGGCACAGCAGTGGTTTGAGGATGGACTGGAGGAGAGAAACTGTGTACCCTCTGTTACATAGTAAGAACAAATTATGAAAATGACCTTTTTCTGAAGTTCATGTAAATGGATTGATAAATTGGTTGTTCATAAGCGATATGACTCAGTAACTGTCCTGATACTTTAAAGAAGTGTCATCTTTGACTTTGTAAGCCTTTTCAAGTATGTATCTGAAATTTTGTTTCACAATCCTATTTTGATCTATCATGGACATGTTAAACTGGAACAATGGAATTTTCAGGCATGCACGCACAGAAAGTGAAGCAGTTTCTTTTACTACCATTTGTGCTAGCATTTAAGTTCTCTAAAATAGAGAGTTTTCATGTTGGAATTGTCCCACTTTTTGCTTTTCGTTACTTTTTTCCTTCTTTCTACTTTGCTTAATTTTTGAAGACAAATTTCTGCCTTGGGTACATATGCTAACAAGGGTACACCTATGTAAACTAAATTCTGATATTTATAATAGTGCCTTCATCCACTAAAACAAAAACTTCCCCGTGCATTGCTCTGTCTTGGAACTGTTCAGGCCTAGCAGCTGGGATTGATGAACTCTGCAAACATAGACCAGTTTCCAACTGCCTAGGTCATTCCTCACCTGCTGATTTTGCCTTAAGCGTGGTATGACCGTCTTCACTGAAGATCAAGGGCAGCTTCAAGGTAATTCTATCTGTACCAGGGTTTTCCTGAGAAATATTTTTTATTAGGTCCTGATCCGTGGCAGAGACTGACACCTCTGGCCCTTTCTTCATATCTCCTCCTACTTTATCTTTTAACTCCATCACTTGTTATTTGTAAATAAGATAAATTCTTGTTGACTGGTTGGGAGATTTTGAGTTAGAACTCAATGAAGGCAGTTTTTGAATCTGGATGTCAATCTTGGTGACTCTTACTCATAAAGAGTTTGATATCTGTAAAGAGTAACTGGTAGTTTACAATCAACAGAACAATGTGTCACAACCTCTTCAAGTTCCAGCTTTTCAGAATTCAGAGTTGTCTTCTTTTAAATTAAACCAAAAATAAGTACATATATCCCTTGTCTAATTGGCTCATAACACCTCCAGGAAGTCAGAACACCTCCAGGAAGTTGATCGTAATGAGCTGGTTCTAGCATTACTGGGTTAAAACCCCTGATTTATACCTCATAGCAGTCCTCCATTCTCATATAGCCTTTTTCTAGGCTGTTTAAATCCCTCTTCCTTCAGTACAAAGAAGACATTGGTAACTGTGAAGTCCAGTTATTAAATTCTGAGGCACAGTGTGATATCTCATTAGTCAGTGATGGGACCGTTTTAAACTCAGCAAGCATCTTAGATGCCTGTTAAAACTTGAAACTACCACTTTTCATCATCTCCTCCAAAAACAGACTTCAAGGAACCATAAGGTTGCTGATGTTTACACACTGTAATTATTTACAATGCATTTTATTAAATATTTGCCTGATTTGTCTCTTTAAAGGAAATTATATTTATTTCAGAAGATTCATGTCTAAAATAGGATCCATGTACTTTAAATATCTGCTCATTTTAATCTATCAAATAACATTTGAACAAGAAATTAATTGAGAATCATCCCAGTTCTCAACACAACAACAATTCAGACAGGATGACAGAAGTAAGAAATAACCAAAAGATAATCAGTAGAAAAGAAAATCTTGGTTTACATTTTCAGTCACCTCAGATTGTTTTATGGAAACTATGTAAGAGTAAACTACAGGGGGCAGCAAATATTAACCAGATATCATATGAAAGCCAATACACAGAAGCAAGACTCTCTCAGAAGTCATCTTAGTGCACTTCGGTGCCTTGTCTCTTGTAGATTTTGGAAATTATTTTTCAAGACTTGTTACTAAATAACTGATTATATTTAGAAACTAGTCAGATTACTTTAACATGGTTTTGGTGCATGTCTAGGCAATGAAACAAAACTGGACAGTACATTGTTTTCAAAGCACTTTTTTGTCTGAAACATCTGGCCACTCTCACTTGTTTCCATTCTTCTGTTAAGAACTGTTATCATTTTTTTTTTTCCGTTTTTAATACATTTGCATCCACAAAATTTAAAATAACCTGCTATGTTTTGCCAGAGCACACATTTATGTAGTGAAACAGGGAGTAAAGTCCAGACTATCTCTTACCTTCACAATATACTTTGTCTTCTTTGAATGTTCTTTTCCACAGAGACTTGTTTACCTGACATGGATTATAAACTTAGTATGAGTTTCCTGATTCAACAAATATAAGACCAAAAATCAGACTATGGTGACTGAATTGCAGGAAGAATTTGAACTCAATAAATCTAGGAAGAGACAGCTAAGTTATTTTGATACATTTTAGCTCTACCTTTGTGCACTCAGTGATCCTTATACATATGAAAACAGAAGGTAAATTGCTGCTTGGGGGTTTTTTTGTTGGTTTGGGTCTTGTGACAATTCTTGTATTCAGAAAATCTCTTCTTCAAAAGAAAAGAATAGCAAAATGTAGTGGTTAAATTTGTTAAAATCGTAATATTGTGCTTCTGGACATCTGCTTCATGGTTACGGGTATGCTTCCATTTTTATCTTTCTTTTTTATAGAACAGATTTCTCAAATGCTGGAGTATCCTACACAGTTATCTTGTATATGTCATAGTATTAGGAATTCTATTACTATTCTTTTAGTCCTTTTATGCTGTTTTGGATAATTTTTAAGAAGCTTTGACTTATTTTTAATTTAATCTAATATTATAAATTAGTATGTGCACTATACTTTTGTATAGTCAAACTATACTTTTGTGTCTTCTGTCGCCCTCATGGAATTATTTTTGTGAGTATCTGAAGCAAGCAATGATAATCACTACTTATAGACATGCTACAATACAGACAGACCTAAAAATATTCCCAGACATGGATCTTATCTTGCATTTCTCATAAACACAAGCAGTCACATCACAAACACTTTAGCAGATTGAAAATACTGCAAACCACATCTGCATGTAACTCACCAATTAACTACATAGTCATCAACTTATATGCAAATCAATACACATACTTCCAGAGTTGTTCAGAGATTTAAAAGAAAAATTAATCATCATGTAAGGATAATGATTTATCATGGAATTCTGATGAGATCACATATCACATATACATATTCACATACCTATGTTAGATGCAAACATATATAAATAAAAAAAATTACACACATTCATACACAGAAAAATTATGGAACTGATTAGGATATTCCCAACACTTAACCTTCCCTTGAGCACTACTGGAATTGCCTCTCTGGCACATAGCAGTCTAGCAGTAAGGAAGTGGTAGAAAAGCAGAGTGTAAGAGATTGTCTGTCCTTGGACAAAGATACTATCAAATGACAACCTGGAAGAATAAGAAAATATTCTCTTTGTTGGCCCGAGTTCATCAAGGCTTCATGTCAAGGAAGAAATTTCCTCCTACTAGGAAGAAAAAATTTCCACTTGGAAAAATAAACAGAGCCAAGTGATACTTGAACAGATCCAACAAACAGCAATATGCTTTGATTTAGGAAATCCATCTTTTCTGTATTTTTAGAAACTAACAATTCTCTACCTCACTATTTTTTATTCTGTTTTCAAGCTTAAATTTGCCTTGGGCATGTGTCATGAGTACAGAATGCAGATGACAAATTAGGCATGACCTTTCAGTTTGGAAATTAACTTTATTGGTATTAGCACAGGTGGAAGTAGCACTGTATCGGAAACATAAAGTCCCCACAGATTTTGAGTGTAATTTCCTCTAATGGTAGGCCAAGTTTTTTCTCAAAAAATCACAAGAAGTTAGAAATCACAGGATGCTTTTTAAAGTGTATCTTGTTAATACAGTTTTCTTTCTCTTGTAATGATTCGATTGGGGAGAGGGTTTGTTTGGTTGCTTGGTCTGGTTTTGGGTTTTCACTTTTTTTTTTGTCTGAGTTACTGTTTTCTGAAGTAGTGTATTGAAGAAGGAACTTTCTGGGTCACATCCTCACCATTCTGTAAGGCAGTAAGTCATACAACTCAAAAGAAACATACATGGCAGTGCTCCCAAGTATTTTGTTAATATATCTTAATTTATTTAAGATTATTTTAACACTACAAATTTACAAGTTTCCAAAAAAAACCCCCAAGACTAATTGACTTCAGATTTTAGAAATTTGAAGAGGTGTTTATGAACAAGAAGACACATTATACTTTTTTAAAAGTTTTCTTAATGCTCCTAAAGCTCTAAAGCTTTTTATTGTTCTTGAACCTGATGTTTTCTATATAATAACATGGCATACATATAGGAAAGATTTATTTCAGTAGCTATATCAGTATATATAGCTAGCTGAAGTTAATGTAATAAAGAAATCCCCAATAGACTAATTCTTCTTACCAAAACACAATGTGTTCTAAATTTCATTTCAGTTTCAAAATGACAGGCCGTAGCAACTGGATTTTTTTTTTTTTTTTTTGAAAATAAGAAAAGTTCCACTAGCTTGAAATGAATAGCTAACATTTAATTATAAATAAAAATAGTTGTTTGGTTGGTTGTTTTTTGGTTTTTTTTTATGATGTGGTTAGGTTTGGAGCAGATTAACCCCAGCTATACACCACTGAAAGCTACAAGGAAAAATCAGAGTCGTAGCTTCCATTGATAACTAAAATTGTGAGATATTGTGTTCCCCTCTGGATATGGGAGACTTGAGGAAAGCATCAGGAACTTTTCATTTGCTTTACTGTACAAAAATTACAGAAAAGAAACCTTTCTGAACCCAAAGCCACTCCAATTCATGGAGAACAGGTGGTAAACCATTATGGTTTTAAGACCTTAAATTCTTAGTGCTCCTTTTGACTGTGGCTGGATTTATGGAGAAACATAAACTCTGAGAGAGTGCAGTCTTGCTATGATTTTGAAGAACAGAAAGACCGACTTACACCTAAGAAACATACTGTAGAAGAACTTCATTTTATGACCACTGATAATTGCAATTTGGAACACTTAAAACTGTCAAATTAAAATAAACAACAACAACTAAACCAGAAACAAACAAGCAAATGAATAAACCAAAACCAAACCCAAACAAAATCCAGTGCAATAAACAGATCACTTACTTAATGAAAAAGAAGATAATGTAGCTCAAAATACGTGTGACAGAAAGTCATGCCTGAAAAGTAAACAAAAAGTTGATACGCTGAATTTTGATTCAATTTTGTCTTTATTATTACAAATTTCCAAATACTATGCAAGAGAAAAACTGAAAAAAACCCCCGCACCTTTTCTTGTGCATCTTAAGCATCTTACGTATCTTTGGCAAATGAGTGGATTCAGACAAACTGATTTTCCTAACATGAACAAATTGACCATTAATTCCCACTTATGATTTGCATTTTGCTATTTGCATGCTCTTTATATACATTTGCATCACCTCTTCATTAATTCTGTTCTCTAAGCATTGTAAAAATTTCTGATTTTTCATATTGATATGTTCAAAAATTTTATTGTGTCATCTTGACTGTTGTTTTCTTGATGAGCTCTTCAAATACCAACAATTGTCTTACTCTGTGTTAATGGTGCCTATCTGGTTACACCTGTTTGAAACAAGCTGCTTCCAAGGTGAAGAACCTTGCTGCTTTCAAGTGTTCTGATTGTGCACTTGTGAATTCATTGGTGTTGGTAGGATGAAGCTGACATATGCAAGAATCACACTCGATTTTACTTTGTAGGGATGACTTTTAACTGTCAAAATTATAGAAGAACTGGAATTCATCTCTCTATTGGAACACTACTTATCTCTAAGAAGCCTAACAACACAAAATTTGCAAGGTATCTCCTGTCCAGAATCACAGGAACATAAACACTCTCTGAATTGCTTTAGAGAATCATTTTGCTGATTCTTCCTTCTTGAGCTGCCCAAGAAAGTGGATTCTGTCCTTGGATTTTCATATCAAAGTCTTTTATTCTAATTGCTCTCAGCCAATCTGCTGGTGTCACAGAAATCTGGATGTCTTTAAACTGATTTTTCTGGTCTTTGCTTGTTACTATTTATTCCTGCTTGAAAGATAATTCTTGATACTGATGACCCAGTTAGCAATTGTTGTTGTTTTCCAGCAAAATGTTACTATATTGACAACTGTATGTGAATATGAAGGAATTTCCCTAAATAACACCAAGGTTGACAGTGGTCCAGTGGTTTAAAAAAAAAAAAAAAAAGCAACATTAATGAATTGGTTAATCCAAACAAACTAGCATTTTCCACCTCCATAATTACATTTGTGACTGGAAATCACAGTGCTCGAAGTACTTCCTCAGGATGACTGCAATCTCTGATTAGGTCCATTACACAGACCTTCATTCCTTGAACAGAGTAAATTTCAACAACAGAAAGTTGTCACCCTTCAAAATGATCAACAATAGATGTACACACATATTTATACCTGTATTTCTCAAACACTTGCTGGCAGCAGAAGAATAGAAATACTAAATAATTCTGCCTTCTCTTCAGGACTGTGTATGCTTATGATTTGAGATATTTTTTCTCTTTTCTCCGACAACTACCAATGCAGCAATACATCTTTTTCTTTTACTCTAGTCTTTCCTTCATCCCTGTTTTCTTTGATTACACATACAGAGCCCAGATATTTCCAGCTTTCTGCCTCAAATTCAATTCTATGCAGAACTTCACATGAAATTTTTCCATCGTAAAATTATGGTCTCACAATTACAAACAGCTAAATTGTTTCTCTTGCCTATAATGAAGGACAAAAGCTAGTTACCTATTGAGGGATATAATTTTGAGATGGCTCTGTCTTAACTACACCTTTGGAAATAACAGAATTGCACAGAACAAAATTTCTGGTTCAAGAAGAGCTGAACAAAAAAAAATCCCTGCGTCACTTGAGCTAATTCCTACTGTGAACAAAGAATTAATGGCAGAGTTTAGACTTTGTCAGGGCAACTTTTATTGTCAGCTGTTTTTCTGGCCTTCCTATCTCTTTTTTTTTCTACCAAAAAGCATCAATGCTTTCTTCAAGCACAAGGCATCACTCAAGAAACATTGTCCAGACACTACAGTAATCACATCACACCACACTTTTATGCTTCTACACAAGTTTTGCAGGACTTGACAAAGAAAAACCCTACACTTCTCTGATTTACCTAGAGCAGACTTTAAATATGGTTGTGTATTTGTTGAATTATTGTGATAAATGGCAAATTAGCTGTACATGTAGAAAGACCATTTGAGACAGGGAGATAATTTACCAATTGCACAGTATTGGTAAAGATAAGAGAATAGTAGTTCTTCATTAAGCAGTCCTTTAGAATACAAAATACTTCGTTCCATGTTTTTCTGTGTTTTAAGGAAGGGCAGACATTTCAGGAGTGCTGTCCTGTTGCTAGAAGGCCACTATTAGCAGCAGGTTTCTTTACAGAATAAATCCTTATGTAACAGTAAGTAGGTAGTGTAAGCAAATGCTCCCCCCCACACCTCCTGCCCCATCACATTAAATATCCTCCTCACCTGTACTTGCAAACTGATTACCCATAGACACCCTGAGGTATCTAAGAGGTGATCATGTAGGAACTTTGACCCTGTTACTGCACTTTCTTCAAGACACTTTTTATCACAGAATGGTAAAGGCTGGGAGGTACCTCTAGAGGTGACTTTGAACACTCTTCCCTGCTCAAGCAGGGTCACCTATTGCTGAAGTGAGTGACCTAAGTTATAATCTCTCTTAGAAAACCTCTAGGTCAAGGGAGACCTTGCACTAAAATATGTGGGTGCCCTAAGTTTCTAAGAAGAACTGAAAACGAGTTCTGTTTATAGAAGCTTTGACATAACATGAAAATCCCTGACTCATTGATGTAATTCAGCTAGATTCATCAATAAACTCCACTGATGTTTCTGTATGTGCTTATAATTTACTTACAGTAGATATATGCTAAATAACAGGAAAATGCAAGATGCCATGAAATGCCATCATTTAGACTTGTCAGTATTGGCACTACTTTGGACATTTACAGGGAACTTTAACTGTAACAGTAATTTTTGCACAGCTAAGATTTTGTTCAATATTAAACACAGCTTTAAAAGAATTAATTGGAATTTGATTGAACTTTGTACCATATCATTACATCATAAGAGAGAAAATCCAGCTAATGGATGTCTCCTGATCACCTCGGCAGGAGGAAAAATGAAACTGTGTAAAGAGAACTGACTGGAGAAATTCCTGATATGCATTTCATTTCTGAAGCATTTTACACTAGTAACTCTGAAAAATCATGAATATTACCATTACCTCTCAGCCAGATAGCCCAAAAGGAAGACTGAATCATAGATTACTCTGAAATATGGATTTCTTTCTGCTTAATAAATTGTAGAGCTGTGAGGCCTGAAAATTTTCTTTTAATTAAGGGTGCCTCCTACATCCTTCCTTCATCCACAACACCTCATCTCTAATATAGTTTGGAACACAAAAGCAAAAATAACTTCTGTTCTAGATTCTAAAAACACAGGAGATTTTAGGCTGTGATCTTCAAAGAGGTTTGTTTGAACACATAGTTATAATCTTCCCTCTAATTAAAATCTTCAGTTTTTGTTCATAGTTAACCATTGTGCCAGCTTTAGAGACAGTTAAGGTATCTAAAAAAGTTAAGGAAAATAGTGCTATTCAGATATTTTAGCTCACTCCAAGTCAAGTGCTTCTAAAAAGTCTGGTCAGGCTAGACAGAGGTCTCTGCTGAGTTCCAAAATTTATAGGGTAAGAACATCTAAAAAGCTTTGAGATCAGACTGATGATATTTAGTACTAAAAATAATTTTAATTGCTTCCTTATGTGACATCATATGCTACTTTATTTTGTAATCATATAATGGCACGTTTCAACAAAAGGGCAATGTTTCTTGTTAATTTTATAAAATCAATGCTTATGAACTTTTTTTTGTATAAATGAGTAGACATAGGAATTCATTATATGGTTTAGTGTGCATGGTGGAATTCAGTTGGACTTGATGATCTTGGTGAGGACTTGATGACTTCACTTTTCCAAACTTAATGATTCTATGATTCAATGAATTTCATTATTGTTAAGTAATAAATAAGCAATTTAACTCTTCAGTTCATAAATTGGATGATTATATCATAAAGTGTAAAAAAGTATACACGAAGATATAATATTACCACATTTTATGTGTGTAATCTGATCCAACAAAATACATAGGATAAGTCACAGTGGTCACAAAGAAATTTTCATACAGAATTAGGCTAAGAGCTGTGTTCTTTCAAATTTTGTAGTGAAGTATGAAAACAGAGTCCTGGACTACCTTGTTGGTTGGAGATTAGGAGTTTCTAAAGATATTCTAATGAGCTATCTATAGCACGAATGAATTTACTTATGTTAATCATGCTTGATCTCTGAAACAGACAAAATTTGCATTATTCATTTTTCTCTTGACGCTGGTAATTACCAATAACTTTTATATATATCCAGAAAACATATTTTCAGAAACATAGTTTTGAACTCAACTGTGTTACGATGGTAGTTATACACATTTTATTTTGATATTAACCTCTGGGAAAGAACAGCTATTTATCCATTTGCCATTGCTGTAATTTTTTTTTTTCCAATCAATAAGCAGCATACAATGTACCAAGTTATCTTTGCAAGTGATTTTCCTCCATTTAAATAGATAGCATTTATTAACTTAGAAAGATAAACCAGTGAATGCTTCATACCTGTGTGTTGTGTCAATAGCAAATAATGAAATCTTTAACCAGAACAACTGACAAAGCTCCAAATTCTTGAGAAGATACTGCAGTTCTATTACTATCATTGAACATTCACTGCAAAGGGAGATTAAAAAAAATAGGATTTGCAAATGCAAAACCAGTCCCCTACTTAAAGGTTTTCCTTTTCAAAAATTTAACCTTTTTTTTCACCTTTAAATGCACTAGGAATTTTCTGAATGTAGTCCCAGTTATGTTGACTAGCCAGACTCCATGAATTTCTCAGAGCACTCAGATTTCCACTGTGGTTTTGTGGGGAGAGTTGAATCACACTGCTGTATCATAACTAGAAGAAAGCAATTTATACAGAGGAAAGGGGAGTGGATACTATGTAAGTAATGAGGAGATGGAAATTGCTAAGGTTTTAGCTGTTAGCTCAGGGAATGTCATCTCCTAGTGTTTCTTTAGATGTTTTTCATTTGGTGACAGTATTTTGGATATCTTTGGAATAAATTCAATTCTTATAAAAATATACTTTTCACAGGCCCTTTTAAAAGTTTCAGCAGACTAATTCAGCCTTTAGAGGGAAATATAACTACACTTCACATGTCTCTGTTTCTGCAAACACTTATCCAAATACATTACTTTAAATAGATGACTCACCTCATTTAGTATAGTATGAATATAAGAGTATGCTCACAATTAAGCTGTGCGTAGGCACTGGCATCAGTCTTTGTCTATATAACCTATTTGGTACATATTGTATGGATTTACAGTATCATATATGATACCAAAAATGCAGTGGGAGGTAAAAAAGTGCACTATCAGCTACATATTTAAACTATGTATTTCCACTGTCTATGCACAAGTGAGTAAAAAAAATTTTCATTTTGACTTCTCTGAACCCTCTTCACTTCTGTTTTCTTCAGTTTTGAATACTAGAATGAAATAATATACAAAGTGCACAGGTTACAATATACAGCCCTCCAAAACCTCACTGGGGAAATACATTTTGATCCCCACAAGACACAATGTACTTTCTTCTTGTGCCTCATTTACTAAAGGACTAGAAACGGCTATATGTCCTATTGCTTTTTATGCGTAGACCTACAATTAGCATCACTGCTCACAGTGCTGGGTAACTTTCCATGTCTGTAGGGATGGACAAGCTCAAAATAACATGGTGTGAAAGAAAGTAAATGCCAGCTCTGGGAAGTCCTTTCTCCACACTGGTGGAAGCTTTTTGTCTTTCAGATACTTTGAAAGTAAATTTCTTCAGATGCTGCTTCTTCTGGTTAGGAAAATACTAAATAATTAAAAGCGCAGATCATTAACGTAGGCCAATCTGAATCATTAGGTAAAGTAAGCACAGACAAAAGTTTAAGACAAACTAAATGCAGGATTAAAGCAGAAATGTAGGCCATTCTCACAAGACAGGCAACTTTGTTTTGTGAAACATGTCTCATAAATATTTAGCAGGGTCATATACAAATTTAACAGGGGTAAGTGATAGATTCTGCACCTTGCATGGGGCAACCTTAGTTGAGTGAATATACTGGAGAATGAGAGGCTGGAGAGCAGCACTGCAAAAAGTGACCTGGGGATGGTGGTCTGCGGCAAAGTGAATCTGAATCTGAATCTGAATCAGCAGTGTCCTGGCAGCTGGCAGGGCAACCATGTCCTGGGGTTCATCAGGCACAACATCGCCATCCAGGCAAGGGGATTTTCCTCCTCTGCTCTGCACTAGGGCAGCCTCACCTCAAGTGCTGCGGGCAGTTTTGGGGCACCACAATATGAAAAGACATTAAACTATTAGAGAGCATCTAAACAAGGGCCACAAGGATGGTGAAGGGTCTGGAGGGGAAGCTGTATGAGGAGTGGCTGAGGTCCCTTGAGGTCTATTCAGCCTGGAGGAGACTGAGGGGAGACCTGTTTGAGGTCTTCAGCATCCTTGTTGAGAAGTGGAGAGGAAGACACTGATCTCTTCACTCTTGTGACCAATGACAGGACTCAACGAAACGGCCTGAAGATGAGTCAGAGGACATTTAGGTCAGATAATAGAAAAAGGTTTTTCACTCAGAGGGTGGTTGGGCACTGGAAACAGCTCCCCAGGGAAGGAGTCCCAGCACCAGCCTGACAGAGTTCAAGCAGCATTTGCACAATGCTCTTGGGCACACGTGACTCTTGGGGACGGTGCTGTGCAGGGCCAGGAGGTGGACTAAGTGATCCTGATGCGTCCCTTCCAACTCAGCGTATTCTATGATACTATAATTCTATGACTCACTTGGTGGCTTACTACATCATATGATTCTAGTAATTGAAAACAGTCTTTGAAACTTCCTGTTATGTTCAGAATTCTTCCTTTTGCTTTATTCTTCTTTGAAATGAAATTATCAGCTATAAACATATCTCAGTCATTGCAGGTTGCTATATCCATGGGCTTCACATCACCTAGGCCTACGGGAGTAGGAGGCATGTTTTATCGCCTTACGACCTCACCAACCTCTACAACTACCTGAAAGGAGGTTGTAGCCAGGAGGGGGTCAGTCTCCTCTCCTAGCAACACGACAAGAGGACACAGTCTTAAGCTGTTCCAGGTGAGGTTTAGGTTGGACATTAGAAAGAAGTTCTTCACACAGAGGGTGATTGGGCATTGGAATGGGCTGCCCAGGGAGGTAGTGGAGTCACCATCCACGGAGATGTTTAAGAAAAGACTGGATGTAGCACTTGGTGCCATGGTTTAGTTGACAAGGTGGCGTTAGGTCATAGGCTGGACTCGATGTTATCAAAGGTCTTTTCCAATCTAGTTGATCCTGGGATTCTGTCTCCTTCTGCTGAAGGCATGTCTTCTTTTTTCTGCTTAGTAACAGCAAAATAAAGAGGCTAAAATATTTGTTAGGCTTTGATGAACAGCATCATGGTAGCACTGAACAAAGGACCAACTACAGTGGCGTTTATACGCCTTAGCAACTGACACTGGGCTGATGAGCCAGTAGAATATCTACGAACATTTTTCTTTTTCTTTTTTTTTTTCTTCATTAATATGTTTCTAAATACAGTCTTGCTGTTCTTTCTGTCTGTTGCTTGAGGACTTATCAAGTGAACCAATAATTCTTGCTCTGATTTTCTTTCACTGATTTCTTGTTAGTGAAATCATACACAAAATAATTTCATAAATCTAGCACTTCCTTGTGTCCAGAAAACAAGTACAAGCCCTTTTAAGAAAACCATATGTGACACAGAAAATGTCCCAACTGAAACTACTTCATCCCATCCCAAGTTCATCCTGTTCTTTTCTATACCCTCTTTAGAAAGGTTGCTTTGTGTTTGTGTGTGTGTGTGTATGCATCTGTAAAACGAAAGGCAATTTATGTCATGGAATGAGATAATGATTTACCTCTTGGCAGCAAACTTTATTGTTTCAGATCATATTGATAGTACTCGGTACATTGTTGAATGGGATGAAAGTATAATTACAGGAAGAAACCATCATCACTGTTATCACTGCATTTTGCCACCTTGGGAATCAGCATGCAAAGAAAAAAGATCACAGTATTCTTTCAAGCTACACCTTTTAAATAGTCTCTGCTCAACTGAGTCCACAAAACCAGCTGCTGCTTACTACAGAGTCTGCAGGGGCAAACTGTTATAAATGCCCTGAGATTTGGGATGTTATTTACAGGGAATTAGACAAATCCTGGGATTTCTACCTCCTTCATTATGTCAAAAGATGGGACAATCGTATCACTGTCATTTGAATGAATATCTTTCTGATCCCAAGATCACTGCTGTTCTTGAAAGGACAGCTAATGCCTTCTACTACTGTTCCTGAAGGCCCCCAATATGAGATATTTTTTACCTATTTGTTAGTCAGAAACAGATTAAGACGGTGACCCTTTTCTTTCCTTTGATGTTCCATATCCTCAAAATCTTCAAGAAAAGCAGCTTCCAAATTTTAGCTATAAGTCACCTCCTTCTGAGATCACTTTTACACCTCGTAGAAACAAAATGAATTGGATCTAGGCAGGGAGAAGTGGAGAAATGCATAACCAACCAAGCACGTAGGTAATGAATACTGTATCAAGAAGAAATATTCAGTGGGATACCCTGTGTTCAGAACTGCTCCCTGCCTCAGTGCCTCTAGCTTCTGAAGCATATTCTCTGGAAGAGTGTACATACTGGATGCAATAAAACAATATATAACTGTTGTACACTATTTTGCTACAGCCTCCTTCTCAGTGTGTTGAGCAAGAATGTGCTGACCTGTCTGGGATATCAAAAAAAAACAGATTAGGAAATATTATGTACTTCTCCTGTTCCCCATTACATATATAAGCACAAGTGTACTTCTGGAATGAAAAGTGGAAGGATTTGGAGCTAGAAAAGGCTCATGACAGAGGTATTTAAGGGACAGAGAATAAGGTAGATCTGAAAAAAGAGAAATGAATGAGAGAGGAAACAAATGAAAAGGTAGCCCAGGGTCTTGGAATGCGGGGGAAGCTGACATTTGAGAAAGGATAGATTTAAAGAGAAGAAAGTACAGTCACTTGCTAGAGAGAAGGTAGGCATTAGAAGATGAAAGAAGTAGATGATTCTGTAGAGATACTGTATGTGGTTTTAAGAGAATGTAAAGCTTGACTGGCAGCAAAGAAACATGTATGTTGCAAAATCAGGTTTCACAGAAACAAATGAAGAGGAGGGAAGTAAAATGAAGTCTGAAGAAGTCTTCTGTTTCTTTTTTTCTAAGCATACCTGTAACCCGAATATGCAGAATCTACTTGAGATTAAAAATACAAAACATGTTGCTATCATTCCACAAACACTGGAGTTGGATTTTATTGCCCTTGTTGTGTCCTTTGTGCTGTCTCAGAGAAGGAACCAAATGAGAAAACACCAGCAAAATCTTAGTTTGTCAGTTTGATTACCACCAGTTCATGTTTGTGCTAGCTTGTGTCTAATTTAAAAAAAAAATATATAGAGGTCATTGAAACATATATGCCTTAAAAAAAGGTGTCTACTCAAGTTCATAATGAATGGGTTGTCATTTTTATAACAGAACTTTGAAAATCTTTTTTTCTGTTGTTGAGAAAAAAACTCTTGTAATTAATATGTGATTTCCCTCACAGGGTTAGTCTAATGTGTAAAGTGCTTTTCAACATTGAAAGAAAAGGGACTTGACATTCAAGCTTGTTAATAATCTGGATTCAATACAACAGATTTAATCTTTCCATTCCTTTTTCATGAATAACTTATTTGGCTAAAATATAGATTTTTCTCATGGTCCTAATTTCTGTTTTAATTGAATTGCTGAGAATGAAAATGATTAGAGAATGTTGTGTGGTGAGCAGATTTGTTTGGATAATGTGGTTTTAACACCTCTTGTTCTGCCCAAAATACACAGTCTTCCATAAAAGGATGCGGTAGTGCATAGTTTCTATACTACATTCTGTAACAGTAAATGTTCACTAGGCTTGCTTTCAGTGGATAATAAATGAGATGGAAGGAAGCGTAAACTGAAACAATGGAAAGGTAATAGAAAGAGAATGATTATAAGGAAAATATTTTTACTGTTCCAGTGAAAATTCAGTTATCTGTTTACACAGGTCAGTCAAAATCATATTGTAAAAATGTTTCCTCTTGATACCAGAATTCATGGAATTTGAAATATTTTATATTTAAAACTGAAAAAAAGGTGAATATAATGCTTATGAAAAGTCATCAATTAGTAGGACTTGGACCTCAAGATAATACTAAATACTTCAGGATGTTTTATCTAGATTGACCTGCTACTAAACTTGCAGCTTACTCTGGAGCAACTGCATTAAGAAAAGAGAGAATAATTTGATTTTCCATAAAGTCCTTTACTTACATGTAATTATCAAATATGACACCATTTTTTTGTAATGGGGACACTTACCCACTAGTCACAGACACTTTTCTATATTTTTAATTAGGAAACACATTATCTGAAGTTAATGGGAGTTATGTTGAAGGAAGAAATTACTTTATTTGAATCTGTATTCAGATCAGAATTGAACAGATTCAATGGAAGAGGTTTAAACTTGGCCATTCAAGTTTACTTAAAGCTAAGACAGAGAATGACAGGGTCCTCTCTAGCAAAAAAAAGTACCTTCTTTTGGTACTATAGATATTAATCTATACTCTTGTTGAAATATTTATGCGCCCACAACAATAATAACATTCAAATATTAACTGTAGGGCACTGTAAGGAGAGAGACACTGAAAAGAATTTTATATTTTTATTTTCCCTTTTCACGTTCTATCTTGCAAGATTTTTAATGCAGCATTCTGCTGGGGCAATACCTTTCTTGCCTCCCAGTGCTCGGCTATGCCCCTTGATTTACCAGTAGAAAGGAGACAACATGAGAGGAACAGAGAAACACTCTCCCCCTCAGATGACTGAGCAGCTTCTCCCAAAACACCCCTATATTCAAGAAGCAAAAGTTTCAAGGTTGGGAAATAAACGAAGACTTTTAATTTTCCTCCCTCTACCCCCTTTTCAGTGCTCTGACAGTACAACACTGCCATATAAGATGTGTACGGAATATCCTTGATGTTTTGCAGGAGTGAACATTCAGATAATGAGACTTCACTTTGACTAGTTGTTGTTAGTTTGTGAGATCCTCAGTTTTCTAGGAAGCATTTCTGGATACTTTTTATATAAAACAAGCTATGTAAATTAACCAGCAATGAGTGTCTCCGTAGAAACTAGAAGTCAGTGTTCAAGTACAAGATTATCAAATCTTACATATCTGAATCAGTTATGGTATTAGTATCTTCCTCTTGTTCCTGAGTTTTAAAGTATGTGAATTTTGCTACTTATCAGTATTTACATCAAGAACTGTATCAAGATTTAGATAAAGTAGTGTTATACAGACAGTTATCTCTGACCTATGGGTACAAAACAGTGCCTTTAGTCTCCCTAGTGGATGTTGAGGAACCATTAAATAATCACACGCACTAAGTAAGGTATGAGGTCTAATTTTTGGTTTATTTTTGCAAAAGATGTGAACTAACAAGCTGTCATTTAGCTATTAGTTTTCCTCTACTGCATTTCGTTTTCCTCTGCTGAAATTAGAGAATATTTCTGACATTCTAGACTTAGCTTTCCGCTGCTGTCCTTAAAATGTAGTGGTACCTTCTACATTTTGAATCCAGAAGAAAAAAAAAAAGAACAAAAAACTCCATCTACTGCACTGTATTCAAACTGACAACAAATCCTGAAATAGACCTCATGCACCTGTGTGCATACATACATTTTATATTTGTATATATATATATGTGTGCACGATTTTCAAGAACAATACCACCACACTGTGTTCTGTATTCTAAGTATTTTCTTTCTGAATAGTTAGCAGAGTTCTCACACCATCTGAGATACTCGAAATTGTACAGAAATAAAAGACAAAGCTGCATCCCCTATCTACAAATCTTATTTACAGCTTTACCTACATAAGCTGCTGTTTATTTTCAGTTTGTGGCACACACTCTAGTGCACTTCGACAAAGCTAATCCTGCTTCATCATCTCCAAGCCTCTGGAGATTTCCATGTGCTGTATGATTAATTACTGGCCTCTTGCTCTTTCCACTTAAAAAAAAACCCCAAGGAGTCCCCAAAACCCAACCCAAAAAAAAACCTCCAAAGGGCTTGTACAACAAGTTCTTCCCTGACAAGCAGAAACAATTAAGCCTAATTTGCTTTGAGTTAATGTGCTACATCACCTTATTCCACCACCATGCTATTTTGGGTCTACGGTAGACATACAGTTTGGGTCTGTGGTTCAGTCACACCAATTAATAGGCTGGGACAAGTGTGAGAACCAGCCTGCCCATCTCTCTCATCTTTCTAACATCTATTTCCAGAGAGGAAAAATTAGAACAGAGCTTCAGACCTGTAGGATAAGAGACCTGGATGCTTAAAATGGACTTGAAATATCCTGGCACATACAGAAGTTGTTTGTGTACCAGGTGGATGAGGCTTTATACAAGTGTATAATGCCTCATCTCCTTCAGACAGCAGGGAAAAAAATTGCAGATGTGGCAAAAATGATCATAAAGAGCTGTACTGAAAATCACTTTTCTCTCCATACCTTTGTCTCTAACTACTGAAGTTTCATAAGTAAAAAGATGTATATGAATCAAAAACGTTTACAAAATAACGACAACTACTGACAGTGTCTAGTGAGGTACTAAATCAGCACTTAAAAGATGAGTACGCAAACTGAATTAGCAGAATAAATTTTTGCATATAGATAACACGTTTACTTGTCTAGTAGTGTTTTGTTAACTTTAAAAATAAGAGCTCAAAGTGTCTGTGGTCTAAAAACGAGAATTTTCAAATATCAGTACAGCAACTCAGGAACATTCCTCATAATAATTTCTTAAGCCAATGCCTAAAATATGTATTAATGCAGTTTTGTGACAAATCATCTGTTAGATTTCAGCCAACAGCTTGCCATACGTTAATCATAAATAATTGTAAAATAGGGCTATCATAATGTATGAAGAAAAAAAGGAAGAAACTATAGAGCAACCTTTCTGAAACACCTCTCCTGCTCCGGTTCACCTTCCTGATTTTGCTGTGTACTGACCCAATGGCCACTGGTTCCAGTTGTTAATGGAATATCCTACTGTGTTAAAGAGCTTTGTGGGATGCTATTCATCAGGAATGCAAGCAACAACACAAGGCAGAACAGATGAAAGGAAAATAACACTCCCCACTATGAACAGAGTGCTATTTAATATATGAGATTCATGAGCCTGAGACGTGAAGGCCTATGGCTGGCCTTTTGAAGAGCTATGGTAGAAGTTACTCAAGAGTATGGTCACAGGTAAGTATTCAGACAAACAGCAGGCAAGCTGACTCATTTTGCTTCCTCCTTTGCTACATTATTTTGAGATTTAAACTCGCACTCGTAGCCTGCACTTCACGTAAGATTTTCACTGCTGGTGCGCAGCCTCCGTGAGAAGACCAAAAACAGGTACATGAGCAGGAAGAATAGGATCTAAACAGTTAATCTGGAATGACAAGAGAAAGATGTATCTTTTTTTGAAAACCTCTGAGGGAATACATGATATTTATTTCCAAATTAAAAATTCTTCCTTTGACCTCAAAACCCCCAGTAAACAAACAAAAAACCCCCCACCAATATTTCTATCTTCCAAACCTAGTTTAAGGACTGTCTTAGAGATTGTTCAGTGTTTTACAGGAAACATGTCAAAGTTTATAAAGTGTGTAAATGTATTTCCAGTTCAGTGCTGTACGAACCATGGAGTAACGTACTGCTGCAACCTTGGCAGAAATAGAACCCCAGTGTAGAATGCTGTGTTTGAATTTTTTTGAGCTTGGGAAAAAAAAATCTACCTTCATGAGTCGTTTGTAACACATCAATTAAGCTTCTTGTTGTGTTATCTGCTCTTAGAAGGAATGTTAAAGGAGTATTAACAAACCATATATATAGGTTAATGTATGTGTATTTATATACTACCATCTTAAATACAAAATTTATGCTACTGATAACAAATGCTGATATGCAATACAGCGGCAGAAATATACAGTGTTTTAATGCTTCTTCATGAATTTAGGTTAATTTCTTATCTTCTTTTTTCTTTATCATCACTACAAAACAGTCTTATAAATAATGAAATCTTGTTTTAGTATTTCTATAAAAAGAAATGCATTTATTCCTAATGTGATGCATTTATTTCTAATGTGTACTGTGACACTGACTGAACTGAAGGAAGAGCTACACAACCTGCTTATGACTCTAAAAAAAAAGCAAAGCTGAATGTAGTCCTCAAACCTCACACCCATGTTGTGATACCATGTGAAAAATATAAAATACATGGGTTTATTGCACACCTCTTCAATATCGTGCAAGGATCACAGCATGAAGAGCACTAAAACAGCTAAGTTACTCATAAGAACTGCTGGGACATAACAGTAAAACCTAAAATATCTATTTAGTGTTGCCATTTCAAAGCAAATACAGCCTTGAAGCCGCTTCAGTCAAGGGGGCAAAGGTGATGATTTTTGTTTTCTTTAACAACATTTATTGCAATAAAGACCAAGTAGCATTTTACCCGGATTTTGATTTTTGTTGTACTTTGAAGACACTGTTGCTTGTTGAAAAGCTAGTCTTTTATGGAATAGTTAGTTCTTTCTGACAGGATAAAAAGTAATCATTTGTGCCACATTTCATGTTTTTACCTTTTCATACAAAGTAATTATTTTACAAAGTTACTTGGTATTTTGAAAGATACTATTTGGAAAGCATTAGTGTTCTTTTAAGTGTGAGATTATTTGGGTGACCATTTTTCATGGTGTAACTGGCAGCATCAAAAGAAGACAGCAATTTATAGGACTTGTGGAGAACAAAGTTTATTTTCACTTTTGTCAGCCTTCATGCTGGCAGCACTAGCTTCCAGAGGATGATAAAACACGATTATATGATAGAAAACACCCAAATCGTTTTCCTCTGCAGAAAAGGAGTAATGACCTGCAATGAACTTCGCAGGTTGCAATGAACTTCGCAGGTGCCAACAAAGCTGACTTCAGAATCAGGTGCTACACAGCTTGATGGGGTTGCAGTCAGTCAGTATGGAACTCAGGACAAGAAGCACCACTCCGGCCAACAGCGCACCCAGGAGCTTCATTCCGCCAGGAAAGCCAACTTTTTCAGCATCAATTTTCATGGGCTTCCGCCACCATAACGCCGGACTAGCACTTACTGCGTTTATACTAACACTTTACCCCCATTTTACACGGCATGATCTGTGTCACAGGGGCGTATCTTCCAGGCTTCCAAAGATACGCCTAGAAGCTCACGATGAGGTTTTTCAAAGCACTTCTCACCTAAATCCTACTGTTTCCACCTAAGTCCTACGTGCTGTTCCTTCTCTGCAGAGGACTGGACAGGACAACGTAAGAAGAGTCGGGATGGACCGTGTTTTAGCCCTACGTTACGCCACCGACTGCGCCAAGCAACATGTGGTGTCACTGACCGGGGAACGTGACCATTCTTCAGGAAGAAAATTTGAGATTTGCCATACACGGAGATGACTGATAATAAAATATCGCTCTGCCACACTGTCACTCTGGGACACCCCTGGCGGACCGGCAGGTCTGGTACAACCCCCAGGTCGGTTTAACCCCCTGGCCGCGAGGCCGCACACGAAGTTGAGCACCGGGAGCTCGACGCAGGCCGCCGGCCCAGGGAAGTTTGCCGGGGCCCGGCCGCCGCCCCGCCGCCCC